>CAUYQV010136919.1:0-14207 GCA_963574575.1 Galagoides demidoff | reverse complement strand
AATTTCCAAAGATCGTTTCACCACCCATGCAAGAGACACATGGGGTCAGCCATGTGGAGAATCCATCTTTTTTTTTTTAATACTCTAGAATAATAGCAAAACACTGACAATATATCACCTCTATAAAAATTGTGGATTAAGGCTCGGTGCCTGTGGCTCAATCGGCTAAGGTGCCAGCCACGTACACCTAAGGTGGTGGGTTCGAATCCCCAGCCCGACCCGCCAAACAATGATAGCTGCAATGAAAAAATGGCCAGGTGTCGCGGCGGGCACCTGCGGTCCCAGCTACTCGGGAGGCGGAGACAGGAGACTCGCTTGAGCCCAGGAGTTGGAGGTTGCTATGAGCTGTGATGCCATGGCACTCTACCCAGGGGGATAGCTTGAGGCTCTGTCTCAAAAAAAAAAAAAATTGTGGATTAAATATATATATACTTATATGCACAAATATATGCATGGGCAGTTATTTCACTTAAACTCTTTCTCAGTGGAAATTCCTTTCAGAATTGTGCTAATTTTTGAGTTGCCTGCCCCAAAGATTTGGGAAAATGTGAGCACACCCCCCCCCCCCAATTGGCCTGCAGCATGCTTACCGCACTTTTGTCCATGATTGTAAAAGGTGTAGCTGTGCTCCGCACCCTCAGGAGGGGGACTGGGAACAAACTGCCTTTTATTATAAACTAAGAAAATGAATTTTACGTTGATTAGAACATGGGCATACCACAGGCAACTATAACAGCTATCACTGACTCTGTACGTGTGCAGGATAATGGGAGGATTATATACAAAGAAATTACAAATGAGAAATACAAAATGCAGGAAAAAAATCCTCGATCTCTTCTTCCAATTCCTATGCCATTCCCCTTTCTTGCCTCCTGCTTCCTTTTCTTATCATCTGCTGACTTCTTTAGCACAGGGTAGAATCTCTCTCAAAACAAGTCATTTCCCTCTTCCCAGGCTGAGCCCACATTCTCACACAGGTTGAAGGAATTTTCTCAGCACTCTGCCTTCTCACGTCACTTCAGAAAAGCTTCTGGACTCCCAATGTGGAAACAAGAAAACAGGCCAATGCTTGAAACTAATTAGCACAACCAGATGTAGGAACTGTCCCGACCATTCCTCTCTCTACCACCAAGTTAGCAGAAACACAGCATCCGTGTGCCTGGCCTTGGGAGCAAGTGAGCAAAAGGAAGTCAACAATCTCTTCCTTGTGGTGAATTGGTGTCACTGGTGGACAGGATGGGATATCCCTTTCTCATCCCTAAGAAACAGTTCTTGGCTGCAGAATACAATGCCAGTTTTGCATTTCTGAATTGCCACGCATGCTGACCGTCTCTAAGTAGTGTCTTTACTTCCTTTCTGCCATGGAGAACTTGTGCTCAAGAAAAATCTCGCTCGACATAGGTTGCTTTTCTCCCAACTTTATTTTATATTTAAAATCCCCTCTGGCTCTGACTCTCGTGCTACAGCAGCATCGTGGGCTTCTTTGGTAAGGACAGCAAAGGTGAGGGTATGCAACCTGATCACACAGCGCCCATGCACGGTTACAAGCAGCATGATCGAAACAGGGGACATGTAGCACTCACAAGGCAAGCACAAAGCTTCGGCAGCAACTCCAGGAATGGAGAGGAGGGAGGATTCAAGTGCAGAGAAACAGGCAGCATTAGCAAATGCCCTCACACTCCTCGGCTGACCTTTATCACAGCGCCTGCCGGAGCGAACGGATTTATGAAGTCCATCAAATGCATATTTTTCACAGGGCGTGTATAACATTTCAATAGAGGCTGTTGAAAAACAAGAGATCTCCCGACACCGGAGAGGCTCACAAGGACCAGAATTTAGCTATGCGATGGCTTTACAAGCAGAAGTGTTCACGGTGGTGATTGCATTTTTTTGTGTGGATTCTGGGTGGAAGCTAGGACACCTCGATGTGTGCATTACAGTATAAAAATGAAATTAGAAAATGTTCTTCAAAGATAGCCAGGGATTTTGCCTCAGTGTATTGGGTTGAGGAAAAGTTTAGGGCTGGATGTAAGCAGCTGAATCTATTTGTTTTACTCGTAAACAATACCAGATTAGAAATACCTCTTTGAGTCTCTCTCTTTCTCCACTCCTCTCCCCCTTCTCTTTACTCATTAGATTACACCTTTTGAACTACAACTCCCAGGTCCTACTATGACACATACATTTTTCTTCCCTCTCAGCAAAAAACTAATTCTACTGGCAGAAATTGCATTTTGCTCATGAATATGAGCACTAAAGGGCAGGCAGGAGATGGATTTTCCTCCACGCGTGTAAAACTTTTCAATCATGCACCTGTAATCACCATTCCCGTGCCGTGTGGCGCTATATTCCCCCGTGTTAATTCTCCAACTGCAAGTGACAGAGTCAAAAACCCTTCCCTCTGATCAACCGGTGTCACGTGAATCCACATGATTTTCCACTGACCTTGAACAGCATGAATATTAAGGAGACTAACTTTGGAATAAACATGGGAAAACAGAGACGATTATGGGGTCTGATTTGCATGTCAACCTTTGACGCTCAGGACCTACACCATAAAAAGATACTCTGAACCCAGATGTGGAGCTGAGGTCAGGTCAAAGGGCAGCTGAGAAGAGGTTGTGGAGGGGAACGCTCCAGAAGGAAAAGAAAATCAGCAATTATTGAGAATGTTAACAAATGCACCAGGTCTGGTCCTACCTACCAGTCTTCTGTGTAGGCAAAATATGGAAATTATTCAGATTTTGCCGCTGAGGAAGGGGAGATTTTAACAGCTGAGTTACTTTGCTCAAGGTCACACAGCTAATGTATTACCAACCAGGACTTAGAAACAAGGATTCTAAAGCTTAGTCTCTTTCATACCATGCTGTGGAAACAGGGGCCCTGCCTAAGCAAGCGTGGACTGGTCACTAGACATGTGTCCCTGGAGGGCACAATAGGAGACTGTGGGGTCACAACATCTGTCTTCCCCCCTGCAACTCCTGGAGCCCTGCCTCCTGGTTCCTAGCCTGCCAAAAGGGCAGAGAAGTGAAGTGGGAATATTCTAAACCAAGTAGAAATGCAGAGATGCCAGGGCAAAACAGGAATCAAGGCGACACCGGGATCAGAGCAGAATGAGTCCAAAGTCGGACATGGTGATATCCCCAGACAGTCCCTCTCTCCCTTGTGAAGACTTTATGGTGATGGCCGGGACCACTTCGTTCCTCTCCAAGGTTGACAAACCCTGGGCCAGCTGAATGACAGCGTGACCCCCAGGACAAAGGCTGAAAGGTTGTAAATGAAAACTGGAATTTGGGGTGACAACTTGAGCCCACTATAAGCTATGAGGAGAATCTATTCACATTCTTTGAGGGAGAGAGTGACAATCTGAGATCTTTAGAATTCACGCATCCTCTCAAATCATCCTGCCCTTTATAGTACTAGAATTTGAAATTGCTGCTCCGCCTAATTATAAATTTATAAAACTGGCTTATTTTAGTAAATGGTAGCAGGCAGGGATTCGGTGTAATTTGACAGGATATATGCATACAGTATAGTCACCTTGAAGGCAATAATAGATTTGAAATCATAATCCAGAATATTCTTTATTCTCCACGGTTTGCAAAACTCTCCCCACTGAACCAGTGGGACTTACTACTCCAGAAAGAGGCCCCTGTCTCTACAATAAAGAACTCACTGCTCCATTTGGATTTGCAGAAGGGTGATGTTTCAATCTTCAGAGATGGCCTAGTTTTGCACACCCAGTACTGGCAGTAAAAGAAAAGGTTTTTTAAGGCCAGAAAGTATTCCTTGATAAAACAAAAGCAAAACTCGGAAGCACAAGCCTGGTACGGCAATAAAGCAGAGAGGCATAGAAGTTAAAATGTACAGAAAGGGCTCACCGGAGTGAAGGTAAAAACAGGTTATTGGGTATTGGAAGGCAGAACCCAGGAGGGAAAGAGAGGGGGGGTGCGCTAGAGAATCGAGATGTGATTGATGAAGTTCTGTAGGCTGAGAACCTTTAAGAGAAAGGAGGAGACTCTGACACATGGCAGGTGCAGTGGAGAGCAGAGTAGCGTCACTTTCCTAGGCAGAGAGACACGTGCAAACAAGTAATTCCAGAGCAGTCCCCCAAACGCCTCCAGCCCTGACTGTCCATGTATCCCACACTAACTGACCTGACAGCTGGTAATTCTTAGGTGGAAGATGAAAGACAGAAACTGGTGCTTTTCTTCTGAATGGAGAGAAAGTGGGATGCTCAAAGCAGGGACAAACAGAAATGAAATTCAGAATCCAGGAGCAACAGGGCTCCCCGGAGCCAAAGTGGGGCCCCATTAGCAGGTCCACAGGAGAAACACCTGGCCACACAGGCCACGGTCCCACTTCATGATTCCACAGCAGCTCCTCCCAAGTCCAGACACCATGTGAGGGTGAGGATAGGAGGCGGCTCTTGAGATGAGGTGGGAGAGGACCCCAACCTGATGAAGTCCCAGTGCTGAATTGACTGAATATTTAGCCAAAACATAAGATCAGAAGAGGCTGTTATCCCAAAGGGTAGGCTAAAATTTGAGAATGTTTTTCCTCCCCCCTTCGCCAGAGGAAATGGGAGTTTTGATGATGATAATGTGGACAAAAAAGAAGGCATACTCTTTAAAATTATTTAAAGAGGCTTATTGGAGCCAAATTTCAGGGCCATGACTCAGTGCCATATCCAGGAAGCCTTGAGCAAGAGGAGTTGAGGTGGTGGGGTGACAGTTTCAGGGAGACAAAGATTACAGGTAAAGCCATAAATTAATATGTGGAAAGAATACATTGGTTTGTCCCCCAAATGTGGGACGTCGGAAAGCGGGGGGCCACAGATTACAGGTGGATCTTACGCTTGTTTAGCTCACAGTTGGCTGAGAGAGTGGGGCTCTAACCGACCAGGAGTCAAGGACCAGGAATGCTGAGTTAAGATGAGGGTCTGTTAGTCAGAGACAAACTACAGGACACGAGCCCAGACCCAAGGGGTTGGCTGTGTATACTGGGGACCTGCAGGTGTGTCTTGCAGAGCCTTGGGCCTGTTAGTGAGTCACAGACAATGTCTCTAAGGAGGGTGGGGGATGAGGAAACAGATCTGATCTCCTTTCTCACGACTAGAAACCCAGTTTTAGGGGTGTCCTGGATCAAGAAGGTGTCCAGTCAGTCAGCTGCTGCCGGGGGTGGGGGGGCCTTAAGGGTTTACTTTATTTGACAAATATGAGGCCATATAAAAAATAATGAAACTTCATTATTCCCCCCACACCTGAAATATAGAGTGAAATATTTTTGACATATGTATAGTTTTTGACCCCAGAGTCTGTGGCTATTAGAAGGTTTCCTTTTTATTTTAGTTTTTTTTTTTTTTTAATTCATCCAATAGACTGAATCCTAAGCCAAAGAGAATCACAGCACTTCTTCAGATGACTGACAACAGTGCCGGGATTTCTGCTCTGCTTGGATGATGCCTGTGAATTTCCCACCAGCTGATTTTCTGAACGCAGATGCCTCTGCCCGCCACACACAGATGTTCAGCTCATTGCTGTAAGCCTAGCTGAATACATGCTCCATGGTTCCCAGCCGCAAAACGTGCCAGTGTGACAACTAGGGGCACAGTGGTCAGCCTGTGTGTTTGAGGCTGGCTCTTGGGGCAGGCTCTGTGTGTCTGTCCCTAGTCACCAAGAGTGTCTGTGAAGCCAGAGCCTTTGCATGTGCCAGCCATGCGTCTATGCACACAATATGTGAAGATAAAGAAGGTTAATGGTCCCATGTTTATCTGTATGACAGGCTCAGTGGTAATACCAATAATTAATGATACTCAGATAGGACTGTCAACATACAGATTATGTTTTAAAATTAATCTACGTGACCTGTGATTCTAGCACTCTGGGAGGCTGAGGCAGGCAGATGACCTGAGCTCAGGAGTTTGAGACCAGCCTGAGCAAGAGTGAAACCCCGTCTCACTGAAAAATAGGAAAATTAGCCAGGTGTTGTGACAGGAGCCTGTAGTCCCAGTGACTCTGGAGGCTGAGGCAGGAGGATCACTTATGCCTAGGAGTTTGAGGTTAATGTGAGCTATGATGATGTCATGGCAGTATACCCAGGGTGACAGAGAGAGATCTTGTCTCAAAAGAAAAAAACATTTCTATGAAAAGATAGATTGCTTAGTTTCTGTGCTACTTCGGGGGACCACTGTGGCTTCTCTCGAATGACAGAAACAGTACTGTCCTTATTGTATGTAGGACGGCAGGAGCCTGCCTCAGGAGCCTGTCCTGCTGTTCTAGGAACCCAGGGGCTGCCATCCCCAAAGGAGTCATTTCGATGACAGAGAAAATCTCAATCACTTGATAAAATAGGAGGCTCATTGCCCCATGTAATACTTTTAATGGCTGCATTCAGTCCCGTGGTCCCAAATTATTTCTTCCTGGATATTCTTAGATACCAGAAAAATGTTGAATTTAAAAATATGTTTTTTTCATTACTGTATTTTTAAATTTCTCACTTGCTGGTCAATGGTGACAACTCTGAATAAGACTGTTTCTTTCTTACCACTGCAACAGGCAGAGGCAAGAGGGTCGCTTGAGCCCAAGAGTTGGAGTTTGCTGTGAGCTATGATGCCACAGCACTCTACCCAGGGTGATGGAATGAGACTTGGTCTCAAATAATAATAATAATAATAATACTAAATCAGTCCCCATGACTGGAAATATGGGAAGACTCTGTTGGTTTCCCTCAATAAGTAACTTATTTGTCTACTTTTTTGGCAATTAACAATCGGGCTTTCCGACAATATAAAGTCTCCTGATTCCACAAGAACACATAGGGGAGAAGCAGAATCTGATTCTGTCCCCGGGGGAGCCTTCCAACCTGAGCATGTGAAATCTCTGTACACAGTGAAGGTTATATCCAGGGATGCTGATAACATTTCTTATAAGATACAGCACACTGCCCTAAGTACCTCATATATGCTGCTCATGTGGCTATTTCCAAGGCCACTGATTCAATTTTTGCCTATGAATGAGCATTTTATAGTTTGTGCAATAAATTCTCAGAACACTCCAAGACTGTTTATGTGCTGTCTGTGGTTTTGTTTATATGACTACTGAACGACAAGGTCAAAAACCTGTCATCTAGCACTTGTGCTCACTTCAGACGGATTCCTTCACCATCCGTGGAATAATCATTATGGGCAGCAGCTACGTGGTGCCAGTTAGTTTGAAGGCTTTTATTCCTCTCTGCCTTTATCACTTTTGCAACGTGACAGAATAGACCGACTATTTTCCAGTATTTCAGCATTACAACCCTTCTGAGCTTCTTGAGAGGCTAGAATACAAAAACCCATTTTCATGATAAAGCACATCAAAGGACAAATTTATAAGAAGGAAAAATAGGCAGGCTCATTAGTATGAAAAACAGCTCTATCATTTTATTAAAATTAGATAACTAAGTTTAACGGTTTGACACATATTTATTCCAATTAATTTCAATTAGGAAAAACAAGTGTTAATGGATGTGTAGACATAAAGTCATCAGGCAGCCTGTCTGAGACCATTAGGCACGATATTCATGTGTACTTATTAGTATAACTAGTAGACAGTGACTCATTCCCTCTCAATACTCAGTTCCACTGAGTAGTGGTCACGGCGTGGCAGTCTTTGAATTAAATACATCATTAAAGATTCTAATCAATCTTGACACGTACGTGTGTATGTAGGGGGCTTGGTTAAGAAAATTAATAATGCATAAGAATTATAGAAACAAAAGCATTCTTCTCTTCATCTCTTTTATCTGCTCTCAGAATACGGCACACGGAGGAAAGGTGAGAGTAGGCAGGTAATTCTGAAGTACACCTTGGTCATGAATATTCAAGGTAAACTCTCGGGAGAATCGTCAAATCATTGCACATTTATCTGGGAGCTTGAGGTCTATCATTAACTGTGCAAACGAAAGAATTATGATAGTCACGTCAGCAGATGTCACTTTTTCTGAGGGTTTTAGACAAGAAGGCTAGGAAGAGTCGTCAGAAAGGAAAGGAGACATGTGGGCCTTTCCCCAGATGAGTTTGTCAGGAGAAGATGACCACGGTAAGCCTCAAGCCCAGGGGATGGAAGTGTCCAACACAGTGAGCAAATGAGGTGAGGGTGAAACATGGGTCACAAGTGAAATCCTTGGAAGGGGTGTCTTACAGGAGGTGACTTATGGGGATATTGAATTTAAAATAGTTTTCTTAAAAAATTTTTTAAAAAAGTTTTCTTAGGCATTAATGAAATGGGGAAATGGATGGGTGGCTCAAAGTGGCTCAAAGTAGTAGGGTGCTGGCCCCATACACCGGAGGTGGTGGGTTCAAACCTAGCCCTGGCCAAAAACTGCAAATAAAAAAAAAATGGAAATGGGAAAATGGCTATGGAACGATAGAGACTAGCCCTTATAAAGACAGCAGTTATGTTTATTAAGGGTCTGTCACGTAAAGTGTTCTATGTATGGTAGACCCTCCACAGTTGACCAGCTCCCTACACTGACCACCTCCTTAAGTTGACCTAACTTTGGTAGATCAGACATGTACCACAGGAACGTGTGAGTACAGGAGGTCTACTTCCTTATGGTGACCACCTGCATATATTGGCCAGTTTGGTACAGTCCCTTGGGTAGTCAACTCACAGAGATTCTACTATATATAATTTGTAACTTTTACAACACTCTTGGAGATATTTTTATTCCTATTTCACAGAAAAGGGGTCAGAGGGATGCCATGGAATGTCCAGTCATGACCACCATGTCCTTGTTAGTAGAACCCAAAGCCCTCTCTCACCTTGGTCATGCCCTGGAAAAGACAACAGAAAGTTCTAGGTACAATTAAGGAAATTTGATCTTGGACAGATGGCAAGTGATAACATCCTCAATAAGAAATGATCCATAACCAAAAAATCTGTACCAATTTCTAACCCACATTGTGCAAAATAAGCTTTAAAATGGAGATGACAGCCAGGGATGGTGGCTCTTGCCTGAAATCTTGGCACTCTGGAAGGCCAAGGCAGGTGGATTGGTAGGTCAGGAGTTTGAGACCAGCCTCAGCCAGAGTGACACCCTGTCTCTACTAAAAATGGAAAATCTCGCTGGGCATTGTGGTGGGCATCTGTAGTCCAGTACTCAGGAGGCTGAGGCAGGAGGATCACTTGAGCCCAAGAGTTTGAGGCTGCTGTGAATTATAAAGTCATGGCATTCTATTCATGGTGACTGAGATTCTGTCTCAATCAAAACCAAAACCAAAACAGAATAAAACAATTCCTTCCCCCAAAATGAGATGAGGTGCCACTGGGACATGAACACTCAAAATCAGTAGCACATGCTGATATATTTCTCTTTGGCAAAACCCACTGATTCGAAACTAAAACACTTACTTTTAAGGGTTATATTGTTCTTTAATCAATTTTCACTGTAAGTCCAATTCACGTCTCTCTTGAGAACTGCATTTATTTGTAATTGTTAGTGTTGCCTATGGTAGATACATCACTGAGCTTTTCAAGGTGTGTTTTAATACAAAAGAACTAAAGGATTGTGTCAATTTGCTTTTAATTTCCAGTTTGGCATTTTGCTGTTACTAAAACAGGACCATTGCATTCACTATGCTGCTTCCACACCAAACTGAATCTTCATTTTCTTCACAGTTCAACTTGATGGCACATAGCTCTGTGCCTTTATTTAACAAAGATCTTTAAAGTGTTTGATATTTCAAAGTGTTGTGTTATTTACTAGGGAAGTCACTGAATCTTCAGCGAGGTATTGGGTTTAGTTGAACAGATAAATCTTCAGAAAACTGGAAGCAAAAGACCAAACTATGTAAATTAGTTAAAAAACAAATCAAAAGCCAACAACAAAGCAGGAAGCTCTGAAGACTGAATTTTGGTTGATACATGATAGAAACGCTCTGTACTAAGTTTTTCCTACGTGGAGAAGTTTTGCTTTGCTTGGGTGTCCAGGGAAGTGACAGGAGAGAGAATATTCTGCTATGTTTTAGCAGAAGATTAGCTGGTGGGGAGTATGGCCGAGCAAATCAAGTGATCTCTTCTCCTCAGAGATCCCTCCAGGAAGCTGCCTGTGGTATTCTGGAGAAGTGGTTTGCAGAAGACAGACCTTGGACCTCTGAGGGCGGGGCAGGTGTTTTAACGGACATGTGAGAACACAATTATTTCCATACTGAGACGCCCTTGGCCTTTATCACCATGGATGCACCGAAGCCAGGTCAGGAAAGGCTGCTGGCCCTGTATGTAGTCCCCATCAAAGCGGTGGCCCAAACCATATTAATACTTGTTTAATTACCACCACGCTCTTGCAAAGAAAGCCGCCTGAATGGGAGAACGGTGTTGAGGAAGCCATGACAATTTTCCCGACTTTAATTTTCCTCACTGTCTCTTGAGCACACTCTGCATGATGAGATGGGAAGTCCACCACTCCACGGAGGGCTCTTCCGCTCTGCAGTGACATTGGGTGGCCATCACCAGGAAGAGGAAGCGCTTCCCTGTTTGAGTAGTAAAGGGACATAGCACCTACCATTTTCATTCAGAAGAGTGACAGAGAGTCCGTGGAGGTATTTGGCAGATAATTTCTCAAACGCGAACAAAATGAGCCTTTCCATTTATGGAAAATAACTGACAATGTTATTGAGGATACAATTGAAGATTTCAGGGAAAAACAGAACCATAGAATTCTTTTATCTGTTACGATGAACTTGATAACCTCCTAAAACCGGAAATTCTTTCCTAATCAAAACCATGGTGATGTCATTAAATGTGAATTTTCAATCTTGTGTAATAAAATGCATGAATATTTACAAGTCTTGCATAACTAAGTTAGTGAACCAATATTTTCCAAGACCACACATGGATAAAGTGCAAGATATAATGGATTTAAATGTCATAGAGGACAGAAGGGGTTTTGATGAGGGCTCCCATTACACATTTAAATTAATCTTTGAGAACTATTAGTGCTGAGTTTTGATGTGGTATTAAAGAAGAACTTCCACAATTATCTAATTATCCTTTTTCCTCCCAAATACATCCCCTCCATGGTGCCAAATTTTCTTCATACATGCCAAGTAAAAAATATGTGGCCGCAGATATGAGAATTCAGCTTCCTATCATTGAAACTGGACTCAAAACATTTGCAAAAATATAAAGTATTAATAACTCTACTTATCTAACAATTTGCTTTGGGAAATATACCTGCATTGAAAAAAATAAAAAATGGTTTTTCTTTATGTTAACCTGAAATAGGGTTATGATTATTGGCTTTCAACAAATTTATAAATATTTGTAAATGTGTCAGTTTTAACTTGTAATTTGACAAACATCAATAGATATAATGCACATTAGCACAATCTTAGGCTGGGGGGAAGGTTCTCAATAACGTTTATAACTGAGATGGAGTCCAGGGAACAAACCACTTGAGCAGTCTTCTAGAAGCATCCTGACTTTTGCACACAGGTATGTGCTGTGTTGAGCTTTCCTATGTGTACAAACAGTTGTTAACTGCTGGGCTATGCCTTGATTGATTATGTCAAGTGGCTAACTTCAGTCTTGAATGGAAGCCCAAATCTATAAAGGCATAAAGGCTTCCACTCATCATCTCTCCATCTACCAAATCACTTCCTCAACATTTCAGCCTGTCCATCTTTCTTACAGATCCCAAACCCAGGAAACTCTACAGGCACATTCTGTCCCAGTGCACTCCTGCCCACTCAGGGATGCAATGTGCTGACCTGTCTGTGTGTCTGTGTATGGGGAGCAAGGGATCAGATGTCCTTCCGTGAATCTTCCCTGTGTGTGGGCCAGCTTAGTAACTTGCCCCTAACTAATAAAAAATGATAAGGGTGATGGCTTACAGCTTCCATATCCAGTTCTGAAAGACTGTATCTTTTGTCTTGCTTTCAGATTTTCTTGTTTCCTCAACTGGCAACTTTGGAGGAAGCAAACTACTGGATTGGAATTGCCCACATGGTAAGAAGCTAAGGGAATCTTCTCTCTTCAATGAGCTGGGAAGGAACTGGACCTGCCAGTAGCCTCATCAGATTAGAGGCAGCTCTGTCAATCCAGCTTTCAGATAAGACCGAACCCTGGGTGACCCGTTGATTGCAAGGTTTGTGAGAGGCCTTGGGACAGAAGAGCCAACCAAACATGCCAGAACTGCTTATGTGTGGGGACTGAGAAATAATGTGTGTGTTATTTTAATCCCCAAGTTTCTGGTTTTTGTTATTGGGCAACATACAACACAACAAATGGGCAGGGATGTTTATTCCTCTGCATGTACCAGAGTGTGTCTGGACCTGAGTAACGCTGACAAGTTCTGCCCATTGTGCTTACCGTTAATTGATGTCTTCAAGTTTGCTTATAATCTGGAGGTCACAGTACCTCTGACGTTGCATAAGCTTATTAAACATGTACTGAATTACTACAGAAAACACTCAGCTTTCTAACACACACGCAGAAGGCGCTGTGGTAGATTCTGCACGGGAATTTCAAGATGGTTGGGGTGGGCTTTCTGCGTTCCTGCAATTCACTAGTGATGGCAGGAGATATCCTCGTCAATAAGCTGCCTTCATAAAATACTGCATCAAGTACACGTCGCAGGATGTTAATAATAACCACAATCTTCGGGGGATACCTTGAAGGAGGCAACTAAGTAAAAAACACACTTCACAGAGATAGAATTTGAAAAATCACTGGGCTTTTGTGGATAGCAGAACGCACCCGTGCCAACCAACCGTGTCTGCAGTCTAGTCTCTGGACCGCATATGAATCTGTGCTTAGACGACCATTACATAGCAGGTGGATTTAAGGTTGCAGAGCTTAAAAGATGGGCCTTAGCCGGACTCATCCTGGGGGGCTCAATCCCATCACATGAGGCCTGACAAGCAGAGGCCTGACAAGCTCTGGTGGGAGTAGGGGAGAGAGAAGGAACAGGTGGGAGGGTCAAAGAGAGAAAGGACTCAGTGTGCTTGGTCTGGGTTTGGAAATGGAGCGGGCACTGGACCAGAACTACAGGCAGCCACAGGGAGCTGAAGACGCCTCCTGGGGCACAGTCAGGAAGGAAACAGCTGCAGGGGATGGAACTCTACGGGCTGCCTGGATGAACTAGAAAGCCGACCACCCCTCGGAGTCTGCATCGAGAGCTGAGGACATTGACCACCTCGGTTCCAGCCTTTGGACCTGGCAGAGAGAGACCAGCCAAGCCCTCCTGACCTTCTCTCACCTACACACTGTGAGGTCATAAAGCTGCTGTGTGTGCAATCACTGATTATTGCAGCCACAGAAAATGAACGCAGGTGTCGGGGGGTGGGGGGGACGGGATCCAAGTCATTCCAGAGAGCAGGATGTGTCATGGAGATCTAAGACCCACCACCAGAAGCAGGGACAGTTACCTGATGTACCTACAACTTGGGAAATATGCAGAGCAGAGCAGATGGAGACGCAGAAGATAAGGTCAGAGGATGAGTCTCAAGAAAGATAGCTCTCACCTCTGTCGGCAGGACAGATTAGAGCCTGCAGGAAGCCGCAGGAAGGATGATCAATCTGAAATAATCTAGATCAAAGGTGACGGGACCCTAAGCTAGGAGTGTGCCATCTGTAATCAATAAGGGCTTACAAGTTCAAGAGATATTTCTAAAGTAGGACCCATGGAACTCGATAAAAATTGATTGAAAAGTTGAGAAAGAAATAAAAGGTGACTTCCATATTTAGAGGCTAAATGAATCAGAAGATGGTAATGCAATAAACCAAGAGAAAGGAGAGGACTGCCTCTATTTCTTTTTTAAATTTTGTTCTTCAGGGAAAGGGGAGCCTAATTCATTCTGTACGGGACACATTGAGTTTAAAGTGTCTAGCAAGGAATTCAGAACACTGATTATACCATCAGATAAAAGTGCAAGCTTGGGAGGTGGAGGGGATGGAAAGTCATTTTGACGGAAAGTATTATAGCTGCCACCAGGAAACGGTACCAGATAAGGATGGGCAAAGATCAAGGGCAAATCCCTATACTGAACAGAAAGGCAGCAGCGGGTAGGATAAAGCAGAAATGGTGGGGAAGCATAATTCACCCCAGGAAAATAAGCAATCTGAGAAGGTAAGAGGAAGACTTAGGGGGAATTTAAGAAAGAAGCGTTGGTTACCAATGTCAAATATACCGTGAGCCTTCCATGTGAGTGAACAGGAGAGGCC
>CAUYQV010136917.1:0-27239 GCA_963574575.1 Galagoides demidoff | reverse complement strand
CATCACAGCTCATAGCAACCTCCAACTCCTGGGCTCAAGCGAGTCTCCTGCCTCCGCCTCCCAAGCAGCTGGGACCACAGGCACCCGCCACAATGCCCGGCCATTTTTTGGTTGCAGCCATCATTGTTGTTTGGTGGGCCCAGGCTGGGGATTCGAACCCGCCACCTTAGGTGTACGTGGCTGGCGCCTTAGCCAATTGAGCCACAGGCGCCGAGCCACCCAGATAGTTTTTGTTGCAGTTGTCATTGTTGTTTAGCTGGCCTGGGCCGGGTTCTAACCCACCAACTTTGGTGTATGTGGCTGGCACCGGAACCTCTGTGCTACGGGCACCGAGCCCCTAATTCCTTCTTGATACTTAACTTTCTTTCCCTGTGGTTGCCACTCATGATGCAGGGAATGCAGTGACATAGAAAGAGTCCTAAAACTAGACCATATTGAGACGTGCAGTTGAGGAAATAGCAGTTTCTTTTCCTGCACATGGTTGGTTGATCATGCTTTGGCTGTGTTCTTTGTACCTTCAGAATAATAAATTATACAAGAGAGGGAGTATATTTGGGAGAATGGAGAGAGAGATTTTTGAAAGTGGTTAAAAAGGACTTGTCATTGGGCTGGAATTCCTTGACAGTGCGACTGTATAGATTAGCTCCTGGGCCCCTGCTTGCCTGTCCTGGCCAGTGGGAGTAATACAAAAGCAATTTTGGTGACATGAAGGCTTGAAACTCAGTTATTAGAGGACAAATGTCAAAGCATGGAGAATAGCTTCCCAGAATTTATTTATATTCTACTTGTTGACAGTTAACTAAGTGAATTTTATTTGGTCAGGACAGCTGGTCCTCAAGAATGTGCTTCCCCATCCTTCTGCCCTCCCCACCCCAGCCTGGCTGCTAGCTGAGGAGCTGGAGTCATGTTAAAAGAAATGGTCTAATGGTAATCAGAACTTTATTTTGCTGAACCTACCACATGCAGTCATGGAAGGAAGCAAGTTTTTGACCATAAATTCTCCCTCGTTTGTTCCTGTGTTCTTGTTAGTTAACAGATTTGGTAGCATTTTGGATGAAGAAATGAGTGTGTGGTGTAGGTTTTTTCTCTTGTTTTTCTTTTGAGACTGAGTTTCACTTTGTCACCCTCAGTAGAGCACCCTGGTGACATAGCTCACAGCAACCTCAAACTCTTGAGCTCAAGCGATTCTCTTGCCTCAGCTTCCCTAGTAACTAGGACTATAGGTGCCTACCACAGCACCCTGCTATTTTTAGAGACAGATCTTGCTCTCATTCGGGTGGGTCTTGAAGTCCTGAGCTCAGGCAATCCACCTGTCTCAGCCTCCCAGAGTGCAAGGATTACAGGTGTGAGCCACCACACCTGGCCCTGTTCTCTTGCTTTTTCAAGGGTTCTTTTCGCTTATTAGTAAGAACTTATATTAGCAGGTGGCTTTTCACACCATGGTTCTCTCCTCTGTGCAGGAAGATTTGGAGTTAACAATAGAAGCAAAATCACCCATAGCTCTGTTAATGCCCCATCAGATGTCAGTCTCATTCTGTCTTATTCCTCTCAGCAGTTTTTTTTTTCCTTCTTTTTTAATTAGATCCTTGGCTTAAGATAACACGTATTTATTACTTAATCCCCCCAGCAGTCAGCCAGTTCTTATTATCTTCAGGTGCTTATTAATTAGCATTACATGTTTGCTTCTCTAGAGTTTTGATGGGGGCTGTTTTTATCTAGAAGGCAACTATTTATAATAAATGTTTCTGAGTACATTAAAGGACCCCTGCCTCAATCCTGGGGCATCATCTAAGGCAGCCTTTTGAAAACAACAAAACCCTGAGATTATGTCTCCCTGAAAAGCATCGGCTTTCCTATTATTTTCTGAGACATGGACAAGAGGATGAGAAGGATGGGACTTACTTTTTTTGTTTTTATAGACCTTGAAATTAAGCGAAGATGTAGAACTCTGCTTTTTACCACACGTCTTCTTGTGTTACTTACTTTCTCTTGGGGGTGGGGATCTGATACATGCACAAGCGTGGTCTTTTCTCTATCTGCCCTTCCCTGAAAGCTCATCTTGCAGAAGAACTTGTCGCCTCCTATTGGGTAGTATGAACAAAGGATAGGAAAAGAGAGATAAAATTTCTAGGAGAGGCTTGGCACCTATAGGTCAGTAGTTAGGGGGCCTGCCACATAACACCAGCACTGGCAGGTTTGAACCCATCCCGGTCCTGCCAAACAACAATGACGATTACAACAAAAGAAAATAGCTGGGAGTTGTGGTGGGCACCTGTAGTCCCAGCTACTTGGGAGGCTGAGGCAAGAGAATCCCTTAAGCCCAAGAATTTGAGGTTGCTGTGAGCTGTGACACTAAGGCACTCTACTGGGGGCAACACAGTGAAACTCTGTCTCAAAAAAGAAAGAAATTCTAGGAGAAAGCCATATTTCTGGTCAGTTTGTCATCAGTATAGGATGGTGGCCAGCTCTAGCAAATAAAAATGACACTGCTTTGGCATAATGATACTGAAAAATTATTCACTTTCTTTCTGGCATCCAGATTTTACAGGGCGTCTTATATTTTAGGTGGCAACCCTAGGAGTAGTCCCTTCTCTGCTCAACAGATACATTCTGATTTGATTCTTCTAATAAATGAGAGTATTGTTTTGCTGGTCTGTGTCCTGTGATGAACTTGAGTTGTATGGTGAATATACGTCTAAGAGTCTATTGCTCTGGAAGGTGCAAATCCAAGTAATACCTACTTGGATTCATGTGTGGTGAGGCACTTCGGTGCCAGTGAGCACAGCAGAGCAGAGTGACCTAAAGCTGAAACCTTCCTGGAGGGGGCTTCGGGGAGTGGGAAGGGAACCTGGGGAAGGAGCTGTGCAAACCTGTAGGCTCCAGGATGTTTCTTATAGTTTAGTGAGGCCTGAAAGATCTTCATCCTTAAATAATTTATGAGGGAGGAGAAGTGATGGGAATTCTGGCAGATTATGGCTTTACTCTGTGAAAGTGACTGAAATATTTAGTATTCTTCATATTCATGGGTGTGTTATTATTATTAACTCTGTCTCTCAGGAAGGCTCTGAACAAATGAAACCAACAGCTGTTTTCAGCAGGGGTTAAGGTAGACCAAGAGTGAAGATTATCTAGGAAATTTTAAAATATGGTACTTCTGGGAAGGTGAGGGATTAGGAATGAATGGGAAAGTGGTGGCAAGAGAGGACAAGAGGAAGCTTAGACATTTAGGTTCTAAGAGAAAGGGCTTGTTCTTGGGGAAGGAGATTATATATTACATTTAATAGCACCTGTAAACTTTAAGATAGTTGGGGGTTCTCAGTATCTAAGCAAAGAGTCTTGACCCTAAGAGTCATCTTTTCTGTAAAGGTGTTCTAATGTTTTACAAACTTATTATTAAGTAACTTTGTTTTATCATACTGGGAATCCAACTGGGATAGCATTCTGTAAAGAAGGTCACTGATTGAAGAGGGTTGTCAGAAATGGATTCAGAGTCTTACAGGAAAGTCTTGGGCTATGATTGTTTATTTATTTATTTATTTATTTTTGAAACAGAGTCTCACTGTGTCACCCTTGGTAGAGTGCCATGGGGTCATAGCTCATAGCAACCTCAAACTCTGGGGCTCAAGCATTTCTCTTGCCTCAGCCCCCCAAGTAGCTGGGACTACTGGCTCCCACCACACACTGGCTAGTTTTGTTTCTGTTTTTAGTAGAGACTGGGTCTCTCATTCTTGCTCAGGCTGGATGGACTATGATTTATTATGGCCAGTGTTTGACATCTTTCAGGAACACTTTCCTTTTCAAGAATTTGGCTTTTCTTCCCTCAAGTCAGTGGGATTCTGGGAATGAGTGGAAAGAAAGAGCCTCGCTCTCTTCCCAAGGGACATTTCTCCAGGAAATACCCTTCACTTCCATGCAAGTTCATTCCTTTGGTCATTTACATTCTCACAAATTCCAGGGCAGGGCTTTGAAGACATAAGAATTTCTTCTCAGTTGGCCTTGGATAGCTGGTCCCCCACTGTCCCCACCTGCAGGCCATTGCCCGTGCGGAAAGGTGGCCACTTGCTCTAAAAAAAATAAAATAAAATAAAAATTAAAAAAAAAAAATTCCTACCAAGAAGATAGTCTTTTCTCACCCTACCACTGTGAGCCTAGTGACAATCCCAGTTCTGCCTCTCCTGTGGAGAGGTGCGGTGTCATGGGTGAGGGAAGTGCACAGGGCTGTGGAATTCCAAAGGACGGGTCTGGAAGGAAGCCCAGCTGGTGAACACTTGTGCGCTGTGGTTTTCCTGTCTGTTGCTTGGCACCTCTTGAGTGAGAACAAGGACCTGTATGCTAGTTAGATGTCCTGAGGGCCACATTAGGCTGGTAAAACAGGAAGAAGTCACTTAGCCTGTAATGTGTAGTGTCGAGTGTGGGTCGATTGCCAAGACCCCTGTACCTCCCGAGGTTGTCCCCACACTCCTGTGACCCTTGATGGGCTTGAGACTGGGCTACACTAATGAGCTACCTTTTGCCCTTCAGCTTCCTCCACTGTATAGCCTGATGTGTTTTGCTACGTGAGTGTGCACCCTAGGCTTGTCTCCCTGGTCTTGATCCAGTGTCTCATCTTTGCACCTCTCTCACAACTCCTATCAGAGTTTGTTTCTAATGGAAGAGGTTCACATGATAAAGAACAAACCAGCCAGCCCTCACATCAAGATAGAGATG
The DNA here is from genome assembly GCA_963574575.1 of Galagoides demidoff. NCBI lineage: Eukaryota > Metazoa > Chordata > Mammalia > Primates > Galagidae > Galagoides > Galagoides demidoff. Next base: position 22,532 of record CAUYQV010136917.1, on the reverse strand, counting down.
AAAAATGCCACCTTGGCATGGGACTCCTCCCACTCCAGTATCCAGAACTCACCCAAGCTGACCCCCAAAATGAAAAAAGACAAGAGGGCTGCCAGGGGCAAGAAAGAGAAGGGGAGACAGCTGCAGCGCACTGAGCATCAGGCGGTGCTGGCAGAGCAGAAGGGCCACCTTCTCCTGGACAGCGACGAGCGGCCCAGCCCCGAGGAGGAGGAGGGCAAGCACATCCACCTGGGGAGCCTCCGCCTGCAGAGGACGCTGTACAGCATCGACCTGGAAATCCAAGAGGTGAGTCCCCTGCATCCCCACCGTCGCCTCCCCACCCACCCGGCCACTGCACCTCACCCTACGGATCTGGCCAGAGTTGGCAGCTGCCGCTCTTTCAGCATGGTACTTTGTGGCTAGGAGTGATTTTGAACTAAAGAGCAAGTTGGGCCTACTCTAACTCCAAAAGAAATATGTAAACATTTAACAAAAGAAATTAATAACAGACTCAGCGTCTGTAGCTCAAGCAGCTAATGGGCCAGCAACATACACCAGAGCTGGCGGGTTCGAATCCAGCCTGGGCCCTCCAAACAATGACAACTACAACCAAAAAATAGCCAGGCGTTGTGGCGGGTACCTGTAGTCCCAAAGTAGGAGGCTGAGGCAGGAGAATCACTTAAGCTCAGGAATTGGAGGTTGCTGTGAGCTGTGATGCCATGGTACTCTACTCAGGGCAACAGCTTGAGACTCTGTGTCAAAAAAGAAAGAAAAAAGAAATTAATAACAAGAAATGAAACTTTCATCTGGCTTTTCCAGACTTTGGCCTGAACAGGTTTCTGGCTATTGGCAGTTGTATGTGAGCTTTGTGGTCGTCATAACTGCGGCATTAGCACCAGGCTGTGCGTCACACAGAACCTGGCACATCGTTGGCAGTGCTGCTGTTGGCAACAGTTGCTTTGTGAGTTGATTTTTAAAATAAGGATCATGATGATGTGTGATTTTGCAGCCCAGGTAGCATAGGACTGGAGTCTCAGAGGCTCTCCTGTAGCAAGCCTGGACCAGAGACTCCAGGTTCAAGGCTTGTGACATGCAGATGGGCCTGAGTAGCAGCTTTATGCCAGGTGCTGTCATAGGGCTGGGAATATAGGAGCAAAAAAACAGACAGACAAACATCCCTGTCTTCCTGAAGCTTACGCTCTAGTGGGCAAAACCAGATGGTAAACAAGTGGACTGCATTCCTGTCAGGTGGAGATAAGGGCTGTGAAGAGCGCTGGGGCAGGGGGCAGGTGTGGTTGCAGTTTAGCTGCCGAGTTCAGAAGAGTGTGTAGGGAGACAAGGAGGCTCGGAGAGCAGTTAAGATCACTGCAGTAACCCAGGAGAAAGCTGAAGACGTCTCAGCCCAAGGGTAGTGGTGATAGGGATGGTAAGAAACGTTTGCCCATGTATCTGGAAGAAGGCAGCAGGTGGTTCTGATGAGATGTGTATCAGAATCAGTGGCCGACTAGGGGATGCTAAGCAGGCTCAGAGCCAGACTGAGGTGACAATTACAGGCTTCCAGGTCTTGAAAGCTATCAGTAGGAGAGGGTGACAGCCCTGTGAGACCAGCTGAAGCTCCCTGTGTCAGTGTAGGCATCACTGACAGGAGCCCAAGTCAGTTAACTTCAGTTAACTCCCAGTAACAGGCTTGTTATTTGGTAACTGTTATATTGGTTGTTGAGGCCCCTCTGCTGCATTGCTGATCAGCTCTGTTAGAGAATTAATTGTTCCTCACACGCAGCAGGAATTTACTCTGCTCCTTTGTTGACCTTCCTGCCCTTAAGAGCCCACAGATGCAGGGACCTCTCCACCCATTTGAAGAGAGGTGCCCTAAGGGCACCGACTCTTCCCTGGGCCAACTCTTCAGGGAGAGGAAGAGAAGATAATGTTTGCCCAATGTTTTCCATGCGGTAGGCACTTACTTCCTTGTTAGTGTCTCATTTACTCACTGTTTTGGTCATCAGAACAACCATAGGCGGTTTTCTCTGGGTAAACCTAGCTGGCTGCCGCAGAATTTAACCTGTGATTGAATCCTCAGTTCTGCCAGGTGGTGACCCTTCCAACTCCTGGACCATGTCAGAACTACTAGTACAGAAGATTTTTGTTACCTTCCTGACAGTGTACTTGGTTCTACAGGATAGCTCCTTCTCAGGGTGCTCAGATCCCTGAGGGAAACACAGTGTTAGTTCAGGTAATAGGCCACGATCACACAATTAGCAAGTGCTCGTGGAGTCGGGATTCAAATCAAGGCCTGTCCACCTTCGGAACCCATTCTTTCCCCACTGCCACCGGCCTTCCTTCCCTGGGAGGCTTGAGCCAGCACAGGGTGGGCATTTCAGGGTCATCTCTCTGTCCTTGCAAACTTCCAACACTGCCTTTTGTGAACTCTTTATCTTGGCTGTGGATACTCAGTTACTCAAAGGCTTGATTTTCTATTTTTATGTGGAACTGCTGGTATCAATATGCTGTTAAGATTCCTGGAAATAAACTTCCCTAAAAATGGAAGCAACAGTGCACATAGTTTTTAATGAAAATCATTTATAGACTCTGGGGGGAAAAAATAATAGTAAAATGATTAAGAGTCCTGCCCTTTCTTACCAAAAACAACAAAAATAAATAAAAAACATGGGCCACAACAAACTAGGAAAGGGGCAGAAGGGAAAGTGTCTGTGCAATAACTTAGTATGTGTGGCATAGTTACATTCTCCCAAGGGCTTCCACCGCTGTACCTCAGTGTATCCCCACAGAAACCCCATTGCTGGGCAGCCAGGACCAGCGCTGAGGAGCTTGCTGGGGCAGCAGGATGATCGTTCCGTGGTGGTGGTCTGTAGTTAGGGTGCTTTCCCTCAGACACACGGCAGGCCTCAGAGGTGAGTAGTCAGTAGTCTCCTCATTACCTTTCTTTCTCTGTGTGTTCTGTCCAGGGAAAACTGGTTGGAATCTGTGGCAGTGTTGGAAGTGGAAAAACCTCTCTCATTTCAGCCATTTTAGGCCAGGTAAGAGTTTGCTAATTGTCCTTGACATTTCTCTGGATTCTGCTTAGCAAAAGTCTCAGGAAAAATCAACGAATTTCCTGAAGAGCATTAAGAAAACTAGATGCAAAATGTGCCCTTGGTCTGCCTCATGCTGCCCTGCTGACTCTTCCCCCTTCACCCCTCCCACCCCGTAATAGCATTGTGTCTGGAAGGGGACTCAGTGGGCACCTGATACCCTAGCTGGAGTCATCATTTTTCATGCCTTATTGTATGTTTCATGCCTATGTCTATTTAGTGCCATAGGTGTGCCAGACCATGTGCTTATGGCAGACATAAGCAATGGACGAATCCCCAGTGCTGCCTTACGGCAGACAAAGAGTTAAACTAGAGAAGCAGTAGCCAGCACTGTCAGCCTCTATCAGGGACAGAACATCCGGACTTGATTGGGAAGCAAAGCCCCACTGGGTTATCAGCCTAACCAGTGAAAGACTTATGCCCTTAGGGGTTCACGGTCCAGTGGGAAGCTAGGCCCTATGGATGCCAGCATGTCACAGGGCCCAGAGGGGCCCAGCAGACAACTGCTGGTACTTAACAGAGCAAGGGGTGCAATGGTCACCCTTGCTGAGATAAATTATCTTTACTATATTTCAGGACCAAAGAATCAGGGGGAAAAAACCCAGGACACCCTCGTCCTTGTTAGCTTGCATTAAATTAGCTTGACTTAAAAGGTTGAGATGAACATAAACTTGAGATTATTACCTCCTGAAGGATGAGGTCCACTGAATTGAAATGAACACCTTGGGGTAGTGGCGGGGAAGGGTGTCCTTCCAGCCTCCAGGTTATGGGATATTTTCTTGTCTTTTGTGGCTTCCGCTGTCACAGTTGGTGAGTTGTGGTTCTCCTTAAGAGTGGTTCCCAGGGCATTCAGGGGAAGGCTACATTCTGGTCACTGAGTGGCAGTCCCTATCCTATGCCCACTTCTGCTTTATGACACTCTCCAGTGGTTGGGCCCAGCCATTTGGTTTTTGTAAAAAGCAAAAAAACTTCCTAGGTGATTCTGATAATCAGCTGGATTTGAGGGCCAGTGAGGAGGGAGAGAGATTGGGTGGGAGGAGTAAGAAAAAGTTCCTGAATGCTACTCAGCAGTCCAGTAAAATGTTCCTTTCCCAGGGAGTGGCTAGGCTGGGTGGCAGTTAGGTTGAAAACTGAGTGGGGCTTTGCTTCTGTATCAAATCCTGGCAGCCCTGTCTGACAGGGAGGTGGTAATTCTGGTCTTCCTTGCATCCTTAGACTTTATTTGTTAGCAATGGTGCCATGTGGAGTGTTTGTGGCACAGCAGCTAGAGTTGGGTCCCCACAGTAGACCCTCTGTGGGTTTCTGAACACTTTGAAGTGCACATCAAAGTGCCTACCACGTTGCACTAGACGTTATCGCAGCTCAATTTGCAGTCACCAAAATGTGGAAACAGCCTAAATTCCACCGACCCAGGAATGGATTAACAAGCTGGGGTATATGTACACCATGGGTATATGTACACTATTACGCCACTAAAAAAGATGGAGACTTTATGTCTTTTGTATTAACCTGAATAGAGGTGGAACACATTCTTCTCAGTAAAAAATGACAAGAATGGAGAAGCAAGAATCTGATTTCCTCAGTTCTAATATGAAGCCAGTAGACTATCTAATACACACCCTCATAAGAGAAAAACTCAAATCAATTTGAGGTGGGGGGCAGGGGAACGAGGGAGTTGGGAGAGGGGAGGTGGAAGGGGGATGGGGTTACAGTGTATAGCTCACCTCTTGGCGAGACACAATTATAAGAGGGCGTTTACCCAACAAATGCAATCAGTTTAACCAAATCTTTGTGCCTTCAATGAACCTCAAACAATTAAAAAAAAAAAAAAGTACATACCACATCACGGGCAGTGAGGTATGCCTGTGTGGTGGTTTCTGACAAGGTATCCTTATATGTATGAGGACTACGCAGGCTGGTTAACAAAACTGCTTCAAAGTCAGAGCATCCATAATGCAAGACAGGTGTCTACTGTCAGTCCCAAAAGACATCATGAAAGATGATGAAATGGGTGAATCAGTTTTATGTCAATCACTGTGACTGAGAACAGAAAGCACACGGCTCATTTGCGCACCTTCATGTTGGCTGAGAAGGTCCATTAACATTATATGGATACTGTGTGATACTAGTTGGTGTCTAACCTGGAATTTTTTCCCCCTTTGGTCCACATTTTATAGAAGCAGCTGGTCTAGCCAGCATTCTGGATTAATTCTGTAGATGAGTTGGCCTGCCCTCGTCTTAAACAAAGAACAAGCTACAAATCCTTGTGACGTCCTCTCCGGGGGATTCTGAAAGGACCTCTGGCTTGTGCTTGCTTTCCCTAATTAAACAGTTGGCAATTAGGAAGAAAGCGTGTCAAATGGCAGACGGGTTGCTGAGTGATATGTTTATTCATGTCATGGGTTATGCTGGGCTCCTATCACATAAGCAAGGAGGACTTTGATTTTCTTTGCTGCTGTAGCTATCTTTGGAACAAAGGTAGAGTTTGGATTTGGGTCCAAAAAGCATCTAATGAAATGGCCAAAACTTGTAGATTCCATTGTAGAATGGGGGGGGGGGAGAGTTGTTGGCTTAGAGTGATGATTTTAAGTTATGATGCCATTGGGTGGTATCTGTCTCCCTAGATGACACTTCTAGAAGGCAGCATTGCAATCAGTGGAACCTTCGCTTATGTGGCCCAGCAGGCCTGGATCCTGAATGCCACTCTGAGAGACAACATCCTCTTTGGGAAGGAATTTGATGAAGAAAGGCAAGGAATGCTTGGTTTCCATCTTGGCCACGTGAGATGCAAGGCAGCCCGAGTCTGGGCTTTACTCCAGCCATGTCCCTGACACTGTCTCTTTGTGTCTTCCAGATACAACTCTGTGCTGAATAGCTGCTGCCTGAGGCCTGACCTGGCCATCCTCCCCAACAGCGACCTGACTGAGGTACAGGCCTTATGTCCTAACAGGGCAGTGAGTTTAGCAGGGAAGGCTCTGGGGGTGAGTGGGAGGGCTGGGCCAGAGCCACCTCCTAGAAACGCATCTTAAATGCTTCAGGGAAGAACGTAACAGGGAGTTCTGCTTTCACTGGGCCTTTATGTTAGGAAAGCATTCATTTTCTAGGGCAGGGACTTTAGCACTACCGGTTTTAAGTATATACATACTTCAGCAAAATCTCATTGTTGATTCAGAGTTAATGTTTTTACTCAAGATGAAACCACAAGTCAAGCATGTTTGTGTCGAGCTTCTCTGAAGTTCGTTTTGGCAGCCTCCTTACCCACAGAGTCCATAGGGAGCCTCTTCCATCAGAAACAAAGACCCTCGGAACAAACCCTCCCTTCTTGTACCCTAGTACAAATACTGCCTGGTAGCAGTCTCCAGAGGCAGTATTTGTACTAGCCTGTGCTAGTTCATCTCCCATGAGCTGGCCTGGAGGTTTTGAGGATGGGCACCTTTATTCAATTGATAGCAGCTAAATCTCTCAAAGCAGATTTGGTAAATGGCTTAATGAGTTGAGAGTTTCTCAAATCATGGTCCCCAGATCATTAGCATCAGCATTACCTGGGAACTTCTTAGAAATGAAGATTCTTAGACTGCACCCCAGACCTGCTGAATCAGAAACTCTAAGGGTGGAGACTAACAATCTATTTTCACAAACCCTGCAGATAATTCTAATGGAATGTCAAGTTTGAAAACCTCTGAATGCATTGAATTTTTAAAAATTCAATTAAAGGCAAGATTTTTCAAAAATACAAAGGCCATTACCATTTGAGGATTTACTCATTTGTTCATTTAGGGACATTTATCAGGTGCTTGTTCTGAGGTGCCAGAGACATGTGTAGGAAGTACTCAGCCCTGAGGGCATAAAGGGATGTGACCATAACCTGCACCCTCAAGGAGCATGCAGTTGAGAGGATGAGACACTCAACAGAGAGGCACAAAATGGAAAAGCTTCTTTTCTTTTGGGAGTTAGTGGAGAAGTTGGGGGAAATTTCAGAGGGGACGATGCCAGAATCTGAGGAGACACACTACAGGCAAGGGCATGACGTTGTCGTCTGTGTTCATCCAAGCACATAGTCTGAAATGGCTCAGACTCCAGGGTGTGGCAGGGGGTGGGACTGTGGAGGTTGGAAGGTGTGGAGGGGTGCCGGGTGGTACAAGGGCTGCTTTGTATGCCAAGTTTGGGTATTTGGATTCCATCCTTGGGGGCCCCTAAGAGTTAGGCAAGGTTGGGACCTGGTCACCTTTGTGTTTTGGAAAGATCTTTCTGCCATGTGGAGAACAGGTTGGAGGGGCAGTCCCTGGGGATGAGGGCTAGCAAGGCTGGTTGTGGAATTGATTGGTCCTCCATAATTGTAGAAGAGGAGGAGGCATTTGGGCCAACTCCCTCAGTTCCTGGAAGGATCACAGGCCAGTTCATCTATGAGAAATTTAAGAGAAGGAGCTGGTTTGGGTGGAAGAGTGGAGGGGTTCCTGGGGTAGCTTTTGCACCCTGTGGGGGCTTACTGTGCTGCTGGGCTTCTGCAGATTGGAGAGCGAGGAGCCAACCTGAGTGGGGGGCAGCGTCAGAGGATCAGCCTCGCCCGGGCCTTGTATAGTGACAGGAGCATCTACATCCTGGATGACCCCCTCAGTGCCTTAGATGCCCATGTGGGCAACCACATCTTCAATAGTGCTATCCGGAAGCACCTCAAGTCCAAGACGGTTCTGTTTGTTACACACCAGTTACAGGTATGGTGCTTTCTTTCCTAGGCTGCATACCTGGGCTTGAGAGATCAGAAACAGGCAGGTGGCCTTGGTCCAGGTATCTTTGTGGGGCAACTAGAGATTTCCTGGAATCGAGTTTTCATTTCCTTAGCAAACAGTTCCTGGGCCCATTGTACCTATAAAGTTCGCTGTCCCAGTGCACCAGATGGCCATATGAATCAGATCCTTGGAGCATTATCAGCTTCTGCATATAGATTAGCAAGGAAAAGAGCTAGAGGAGTGGGCCAGAAATAGAGTGTGCGTACTAGATAGTTTGGAAAGCATTGTGGTAAAAGTGGGAACTGTTTTGGGAAAACAAGCTTTTCTCCCTCTGTCATTCCATGATAAGCAGCCACTTAGGAGAACAGCTCGAGGATGTTGCCATCTGTTTTGCATATGTTGTCAAGTTTGGGGGACTAGCCCCCTACTCTGCCACAGAAAATCTGTAATTATGTGTATTTCCAAGTGCAGTGAAAGGGTGTGAGATTTAATGCAAAGCTCATAAGGCTCCATCAGCAGACTAGTGTCAAGAACTAGAACTGGGGCGTCTCTGTGGCTCGGTGGATAGGGTGCTGGCCCCATATACCGAGAGTGGCAGGTTCAAACCCAGCCCCAGCCAAACTGCAACAAAAAAACAGCCAGGCGTTGTGGCGGGCGCCTGTAGTCCCAGGTACTCGGGAGGCTGGGGCAAGGGAATCACCTAAGCCCAGGAGTTGGAGGTTGCTGTGAGCTGTGTGACGCAACGGCACTCTACCAAGGGTGATAAAGTGAGACTCTATCTCTAAAAAAAGAAGTAGAACTGCTCTCTCTGTATGACAGGCCCAGTTGACATTTTGGGCTGGATGGTTTTTTGCTGGGGGGCTGCTCTGTGCATCCCCGGCCCCTATCCACTAGATATCAGTACAGATGGTCCCAACTTAGGATTTCTCAGCTTTAGTTACACGAGCTATTCATCACTTTTATAGGCTTCGTGGTAGACGGTTTTGCCCAACTGTAAGCTAATGTAAGTGTTGTGAGCATGTTTAAACTAGGCAAGGCTAAGCTATGACATTATATCAACTGACGTTAGGTTCATGGGGACATAGCCTCATCCTAAGTTGAGGAGCATCTGTAGTACCTCTCTTCCCAATTGTGATAGCCAGAAGGTCTCCGGACACTGCCAAAAGTCTCTAGGAGGCTAAATCACCTCCTGTTGAGAACCACTGGATTAAGATATGAGTATTTCCAAGTATCTACACAAATATCAGCAATATCGTGTTGCCTCTCCCTTTGTCCCCAGTATCTAGTTGATTGCGATGAAGTGATCTTCATGAAAGAGGGCTGTATTACAGAAAGAGGTACCCATGAGGAGCTAATGAATTTAAATGGTGATTATGCTACCATTTTTAACAACCTGTTGCTGGGAGACACCCCGCCGGTTGAGGTAAGATGTGCTGCTGTCTATGCGTGCCTCCTTCCTATGCAAGGGGAATGGGGCAGTCGTGAGTGAAGGAGGGGGTCTCAGCTGAACTCACTGTCTGTCTTATTGGCAGGGGCCCTGTTTGCTGGTGACCAGGCAGCTGTGCTTTGGTTCACATGCTGACTCTGCTCCAGGAGAGCAGGATTGAGGGGCTGATGAGCAAGGTCATCTGTCAGTGAGAATTTACCACTAAGTGACAGGGAAAGGACTTGGCCTAAGTGAGGGAGGGCGGAGATGTTTGCCGCTGTTCTGTTGTAGCTTCCTTGCCTAAACTCTCGCAAAAAGAGCATTATGAAGCTCTTTGAATAAGGTGCCAGGGAAGGGAGATTAGACATTGCATACATTTGAGGACACTCGGTATCTGGTTGCTGACTTGGCACTTGTCATTAACTGACACCTCCTGTGCTCCAGTTATTGGATTTAGGCACTTCATAGATAGCATCTGTTTAGTCATTTTAACGGAGCTATGTGGTAAAATATGATTATCCCCAATTTTGCAGATGAAGAAACTAAAGCTCAGAAAAGTTAAGCAACTTGCTAGTAAGGGTGGTTTGACTCCCAAGTGCCCTTTATGTCTGCTGCTCTGTGTCCTGTAGTGACTCCCAGTGATGGCGGCTTTCCAGGTCTTCACTCTGGGCTGCGCCAGGCACAGTACGAGGGCATGTGAGCTGGCCAAGGCCAGCTGAGAGTGTGGTTCCTGTTTCCCACCTGTGGTCCTGAGTGCTCTAGGGCTGGGCTGAAGGGATGAAAGGAGGAAGTTGAGACCTCTTCTAGGGAGTATTATTCCAGTCTTTAGGTTTCTTCCTCTTTAATTTTAGGAAGTACAAATAACTGTTCATGACCAATATATTTTAGGCCTTTTAATATAGCCCATACATTCCTTTTTTTTTTTTTTTTTTGCAGTTTTTGGCCAGGGCTGGGTTTGAACCCACCACCTCTGGCATATGGGGCCAGCGCCCTACTCCTTTGAGCCACAGGTGCTGCCCAGCTCATACATTCCAAGTGTGGTCAGTGATTTCCAGGAGACACCTGATCCAGATTTAGATTTCGTAATCTCTTCCTGTGACTCTTAGAATACTTAGGACTTTACAGATTATTTTCTCATCACTGGAGATAGAGGGAAGACGAGGGGGAGAGAAGCTAAAATATGAAAAACACTGGCAGTCAGTGTGGTGCAGTGACCATACATCAGTAAGTTGCAGAACTTCTCTGAGCTTCAGTTTCTTCATCTTAAAAATGGGAATGGTATCTGCCTTCAGGAGTCGTTTCATTGATCAAATCAAATATACATCCTGTTCTTAAACCCTGGGAAGAAATGCTCAATAAATGATAATTTTCTCTTTTGAGAGTACATTTATTCATGCACTACAGTAAATGTAAAATTTAAAGCCCTATCTTGTATTCCAGATGTGGCTATAAATTTTATATTCTTTTCTTTTTTTTTTGATGAGGTATTCTGTCACCCAGGCTAGAAATGCAGTCGCATCATCAGAGGTCACTACAATCTCCAACTCTTAGGCTCAAGCAATCCTGCCTCAGCCTCCCCAGCAGCTGGGATAGCAGGTGCATGTCATCACACTCAGCTCATTTTTCTGTATTTTTTTGTAGAGACAGGGTCTCATGCTGCTCAGGCAGGTCTCAAATTCCTGGCCTCAAACGATCCTCCTACCTTGGTCTTTGGTCTTCCAAAGAGCTAGGATTATAAGCCTAAGCCACTATACTTGGCCTAAATTTTATGTTTTCTAATTTTTGTCACCATCAATTAAAAAAGTCTTGGTCATAAGTTTGCTGACATAGAATTAAACGTAGTGAACTGTATTAAGAGAATTTCCTGTGTGAAGATAGAAGACGAATGTGGAAAAGAGAGCATGAAGTCCTTTCTGTTGTCTCAGGTTCAATCTGATGAGTGTTTATTGAGTCCTTGTGTACCATAGATGGATAGGTGTTGGTGGGAGGGCCTGTATAGGTTATAACCATGTGGAAATATCAGTCTCTGTCCTTGAGAAGCTCACAGTGTTTTAGGGAAGACCAGTGCTTTTATGCTCTATTGGTAACACCAGGTCACACATACAGCAGCGTGCTACAGTAGAGATACTAACAAAGTGCCAGGGAAGCCTACATTGCTTCACAAAGAATAGAATATTTAAATCCATCTGAACTCAAATCAGATGGACAACTGTGGCATATAGAGACGAGGCTGGGGCCAGTTGATGTGGCAAACCAGTGTGGACGAAGGTATAGAAGTGGGACACTGCACTGTAGCATAAGGAATGAGGCTAGAGGGTAGGGCCGTGGGAAACAGTGAAATGGAAGAGGCACTTGCCAAATTAGGGTAGAGATAACCTGCAAAGCTGGGCTAAGTAGCTTGGGTTTATCTAGTGGTAACAACGAGAATGATCAGATCTATAGATTTGGTTTAGTGATGTGGGGGCTCAGAGATAGGAGGAATGGAAAGGACTCCAGCCCTGATACTTTGGGAACTTGGAGTTACCATAACAAGATACAGGCTGGGAGTTTAGTGACTTTGGGTGAGTTAATGTCAGTTGGCTTACAGGGTAGGGACCTAGGGCTCAAAAATTCGAGGAGTTAAGGAAGTACACTAAGTGAGTGTAGGTGGCTTTTTGAAGAAGTTGGCCGTATCTCTTTTCAGTAAAAGCAGCTTGATAGATTATACTTTAATAAGTATCATGTGGACACTCACTTGGGTAGTCATCTGGGTGGCCATAGCATCACTGGAGACATTTCTTATTTTAATATTACTAGGTTAATTCAAAAAAGGAAACCAGCGGTTCACAGAAGTCACAAGACAAGGGCCCTAAAACAGGATCAGTAAAGAAAGAGAAGGCAACAAAGCCAGAGGAAGGTAATGACTTTTTTGGAGATTTTTAGAATTGTTAGTTTATTAGAAATTAAGTTATGTGGTATTCATGTATGCTAGCATTGTGCATTATGAAGTGCCTGGTTTCATATTTCCAGGTTAAATACAAATTTTATATGTAATATTGGGAGACCATGAGGCACCTTCTGTTTGCTTAAACTGTAAGAATGACCTTGGGTACCTTCTCAGCCTACTGGGGTGTGGTCAGGTCTCTCCCTGTACAGCTGAGTCACTCTGAGTAAGGAAAAAGTGAATGGAGGCCAGAGGTATACCCTTCCTTCCTGTAGCTATTCCTTTGAAGTTGGTCCCAAACAAAGCAGAAGTGTTCTGTTCATAAGAATACCTATGTCCTCAGCAGCTCCTGTTACAACAGTGAAGCCTCGCCTTGCCCTCAGAGCACTGCCCCAGGTGAAGAGTTACAGTGAGGACTTTTTCCTATTTGGCTTTTCCTATCCAGATTCTTAAACCTGTTAACAGCTGAAATAAATCTCAAAACTTAAGAGCAGCTGTTTGTAATAGCATGGATATTTTCATCTTTGTGAATTTTAAGCTACATGTGTGCATCTTGTTTTAAAGCTTATTTTAAATCCTGACTTTTTGGATCTAGGGACTTTCTTGGATTTTATCACTGATTTGGGGATGGGCCTGTTTTCACTTCCTTGTCTTTAAAATTGCAACAGATATTTGATAGTAGCAGCTGACCATTCTGATTTACCACTCTCTGCCTCTTTTCTTATCTTTAAAAAAATAAGGGTGAGGTTTTAAATTCTGTTGTGATTTGTGGCACACCCTAAAAAAACAAACACAGCATGGAAGGCTGAGAAGTTTGTTAGTTCTTACCACAGGTGGTATAAATCAGAATATCATTAGAGAACATTTGTTCTCATCTACATAGCCACCCACCTGGCTACTCACAACCCTTAAAGAGTGCTCAAGACTTATGAGTGGTTTATTTTAAGGTTATTGAACATTTTGTGTGATAAGGAGAGACAGGCTCTCTGTATGGCTGTGTCTGCATTCTCAGGTCAGCATCAATCATCTTGCCACACCAGGAAACCCTATACCTCTTTGAACCTTTCTCTCCTCCAACAGTCAGTCAGTCACCACGTCATACTGCCTTTACCTCCCGAAACTCCATCCCACTGCCACAACTCTAGCTCAGACCCTAGTCATCTCTCAGTCCCCAACCCTTTTGGCACCAGGGATCAGTTTCATGGTTTTGAGATGATTCAGGCACATTCTATCTCTCCCTCCGATTAGAAGCACTTAGGTTCTCATAAGAAGAGCACAGCCTACACCCTTGTGTGCAGTTTACAGTAGGGTTTGCGCTTCTGTGAGAATCTAATGCTGCTGCTGCTGGACAGGAGGTGGAGCTCAGGCAGTGATGCAAGTGATGGGCAGCAGCTGTAAATCAGAGGCTGCTTCGCTCACAGGCCTGCACTCAGCTCCTGATCTGCGGCCTCATTCCTAACAGTCCGTGGACCAGTACCTGTCTACCGCCAGCGGGTTGAGGACTGCAGACCTGGAGAACACAGCTGGCTCCTTTAAATCTGTCTTCCACAGTTACAGGAAAGAACTAGTTAAAAACAGGAGACCAACCACCTTACTTTCCTATGTGAGGTCTTTCACTAGCCTCTCATCTTCAAGGCAGTGTTTTCTCAATCTTTTTCCTAACATGGCACACACAGAAAAAGCTAATACCAGTGTGGAACACCGGGAGCCGTGGGCGAGGCTGCTCCCGGCCAGAGACACCACCCAGCCCAGCACAAGTCGTCTCCACACTTGCCACCTTGTCTCTTGAGAAGTTATCTGTCTAAATGCCTTTATCCTCTGACCACAGCCTGAAATGTCACCCTCATCATCTTCCATGCCACTCCTGAGGTGTACATCTGTTTCCTCTGTGCTGGCTTGCTGTGCTTATCTGTACATACCATTCTGCTATTTACCACCTCTGTGCCTGTGCTCATGTAATTTTCTCTGCCTGCTGTCTCCCCCACCTGCTTGACTCCAGCTTACCTTTCCAGAAGTGATAGCTGCCTGCTGACTTCCCTACACCTCTGCCAAGTAGACAGAGGGAATACCCTGGGTGTTCCCAGGCTGCTCTGTGTATTTGCATTCTTTAGCACATTTTACTGGAATGGTGTGTTTATCTGCCTGTCCTGCCAGACTGTGGTGGGCTTCTCAGCCAGGTCGTCAAGGGCAGGGACCTTAATTCTCTTAATTCTTTTTCCTGCTCCTGGGCCTCATTCTGGGCCTGGTTCATGGTAGGTGTTCAGTAAATGTTAAGTAGAGGAAGGAATGCTTCTAATAAACAGGAGATAATTCTAATCCAGCGCCCTAGGAAACCATAGACTCTTTGATTCTGCTGTTCTCTTGTGACTTAATTTTGTGGCAGTAGCTCTTCCCTTCTGAGTGTGTTTCTTTTTCCTTATGTAGGGCAGCTTGTGCAAGTGGAGGAGAAGGGGCAGGGTTCAGTGCCCTGGTCAGTATACGGTGTCTATATCCAGGCTGCTGGGGGTCCATTGGCATTCCTGGTCATCATGGCCCTCTTTGTGCTGAACGTAGGCAGCACTGCCTTTAGCACCTGGTGGCTGAGTTACTGGATCAAGCAAGGAAGTGGGGTAAGGTTGTCACATGGCATGTCTAAGAATGTGTCTGTCTCACCGTAATGCCTGGGTATTCTTAGGGAAACTTCTGGCGTTCCTATAAAAGAAGCAATTAAGAAGGATTTTTCAGGATGAAAAAATGAGTCCCTAATGTAGCCTCACAAAATGTAAAAAAACTCTGACCAACCCACAGGCCTATTAACTTGTCAGTAGGACACTACGGGCTGGCTGCTCTCATCTTTTAGAAAAGAGAGAAGGAGATGGGCATGGCCTGGCTTGTGTATGCTATAGCCAGGTTCATTATCCTATACCTTGCCCTTGAGTTGAGAGTGGCCCTGAGCAGGAGCTCTTGGCAGTCTTTGGGAGTCTTGTCTCATAGAGCTTTGCCTCCAAACAGAACACCACAGTGACTCAAGGGAACCAGACCTCTGTGAGCACCAGCATGAAGGACCATCCTCTCATGCACTACTACGCGAGCATCTACGCCCTCTCCATGGCAGTCATGCTGATCCTGAAAGCTGTTAGAGGAGTTGTCTTTGTCAAGGTATGCAGTGTGGGTGGCTCCTGCTCTTTGTCCCTGGTTATCATGGGGTCAGCCTTTAGCATAGTATTTCAGGTTTATTCTGAGTTGGGTACTCCCTTAAAGCAGGATGGCCTCAGCTGAAATGACTTGTATCCCATTAGTCTCTGCTTTTCCTTATCTGTCACCCCACTCCTCCGGACCACCTGCACTTCCCCAGCTTTGGGAGGATGTGTCCTGTGGAGGGTTACCTGGATGACAGGAATTGGACATCCCCGAGGCCTGATCACTTTGTGCTCTGCTTCTCAGGGCACACTGCGAGCCTCCTCCCGGTTGCATGACGAGCTTTTCCGAAGGATCCTTCGAAGCCCTATGAAGTTTTTTGACACCACCCCAACAGGGAGGATTCTCAACAGGTTTTCCAAAGACATGGATGAAGGTATCTCTGATCCTGTCTTTTATGCTCTGGAGAACAAACTGGAGCTCACTGTACTTTCAGCCTTCCAGGGTGATTCCCCAAATGTACAGATCTAGCTGGGGTTTTCCCCAGGAACATTTTATCTAAGTTTTCATTCTGTCATATTTGACAAGTTCAGTGGATTGAGTTAGCAGGAAGGCTTCGGACAGGGACACCTGAGATTCCAAAGTGCATGTTTACTTTGAAGCAATGCATTGGTTCCTGGACAGCTTTAACTTCTGACAGGTTTTCTAGATGTTGCATGAGCTGTGCCTGCAGTAGAACTTGAATATGGTTCTCTCCGTAGCCCAGCATAACAGGGATGCTGCCTGACATTGAGAGTTTACCACGTAACAGATAGTGTGCACAGTGTTATGTGCATTAGCCTGATCCTCACAGCAGCTCCTTGAGGTGCGTGCTGGTTCTTTATCAAATGAATATGTGAGAAAGCTGATACTCAGGAGTGTTTAGTAACTTAACCAAGACCTACAGTTATTTAGCAACACAGCTTGTTTTTAACTGTTGCACTGTGGCTGCCCCCATAGAAGGAGTTTGTTTCAGGTATTGACAGTCATGGCCAGAGGTTATAAGGCATCAGAACCATCCCTGATACTAGAACTAAAGGATAACACGGTCCCATTTCTGTTAAACACATGCACATACACACACGTGAACGGAAAAAAGAAAGGATAAGTCTGTGGCATCAACATGTCTGGAATTTGTATGAAAATAATTTAGGCATATGGGAAGCGCCTGTGGCTCAAAGGAGTAGGGTGCTGGCCCCATATGCTGGAGGTGGCGGATTCAAACCCAGCCCCGGCCAAAAACTGCAAAAAAAAAGAAAAGAATTTAGGCATAATAAAAAGAAAGTGGGTTGGGGAGACAGCCAAAAAGAGATGAAGAACGTTGATAACCATCAAAGGGTCTATACTCTTTCTTTGACCTTTGTATATGTTTAAAAATTTCCCTGATAGGCTCAGCACCCATAACGCAAGTGAGTAGCGTGCTGGCCACATGGCTGGTGGGTTTGAGCCAACCTGGGCCTGCTAAACAACAACCAAAAAATAGCTGGGTGTTGTGGCAGGCGCCTGTAGTCCCAGCTACTTGGGAGGCTGAGGCAAGAAAATCACTTAAGCCCAAAAGTTAGAGGTTACTGTGAGCTGTGATGCCATGTTACTCTACCAAGGGCAACATAGTGAGATTCTATCTCAAAAAGAAAAAATTTTTTTCTATGATAAAAAATTTCTTAAACTTTAATAGTCGATTGGTATTGGTAAGAATACAGGTAATTTTTGCTTTCTTTTTTGTGTATGTGTTTTCTAAATATCTTAACATAAGCATATATTACTCTATAAAGGGGGAAAATGTTTAAAGGAGTTGAGTAAGAAGAAGATGGAGAAAGAAGATCACTTAAATTCTTGGGACGGTGCTGGCTTTGGCAACACAAATAGTAAAACTGAAATGATACAGAGAAGATTAGCATGGCCAAAATTTAATTAAAAAAAGAAAAAGGGAAAAAATTCTTGGGACAAAAAAGAAACTAGACCAACCAGGGTTCTAGGTTTTTCTTTGATTGTACTGTTTAAAGATAGCATCATAACCTTCGAGTAGGGATTTCCTGGGTCCTCTTCCTTTTCTCAGATCTATTTTCCTTGGTTTTTGATCCCAGCAGCCTGACACTTGTTCCTTTATGGTTTCCCCAGTTGACGTGCGCCTGCCATTCCAGGCTGAGATGTTCATCCAGAATGTTATCCTGGTATTCTTCTGTGTTGGAATGATCGCCGGAGTTTTCCCCTGGTTCCTTGTAGCAGTGGGACCCCTCGTCATCCTCTTTTCAGTTCTGCACATTGTGTCCAGGTAAACAGAAAGTGTTTCCATCTACAGCGCAGACGAGCCTGAGTTGCTGGTGTACCATTATGACACAGAATTTGTTCTCTCTCCAGAGTCCTGATTCGAGAACTGAAGCGTCTGGACAATATCACGCAGTCACCTTTCCTCTCCCACATCACGTCTAGCATACAGGGCCTTGCCACCATCCACGCCTACAATAAAGGGCAGGAGTTTCTGCACAGGTTAGTGCAGGTGAAGGCCAGATACCTCAAAGGGACGCCAGCATCCTAGCATTTGATAAGTCTAAGAGGCCCTTCTAAGGCCAGAGCTGGGATTGTGAAGGTCATTAATACAGATATTGGTGATTTAATGGAGTGGTTTCTGATAAAAAGTCAGTTGCTGGGTAGGACTCCTTTCTGAGCAGATGAGGAGACAGAAACACAGATTAGGACCAAGCACCGTGTTGTGTGCCAGTAGTCCCAGCTACTCAGTGAGCTGTGCAAGGAGGTTTGCTGGAGCTCAGGAGTCTGAGTCCAACCTGGGAACATAGCAAGACCCCATCTCAAAAAAACCCCGAACAGGCTCAGCACCTGTAGCTCAAGCAGCTAAGGCACCAACCACATACACCAGAGCTGGAGGGTTTGAATCCAGCCCGGGCCTGCCTAACAATCAATGATAACTACAACCAAAAAAAAAAAAAAAAAAAAGCTGGGCATTGTGGTGGGCACCTGTAGTCCCAGCTACTTGGAAGCTGAGGCAAGAGAATCGCCAGGAGTTGGAGGTTGCTGTGAGCTGTGATACTACGGCACTCTACCCAGGGCGATAGCTTGAGGCTGTGTCACAAAAAAAAAAAAAAAAAAAAAAAAAGACCCAAAACAAAACAAAGCCCCTTCACCCCCTCTCACGCACACACACAGATTTGGAGTCTGTTGGCTTTGGGTCCTGAAAAACTATGATTGATGGAGTTTTACCTTTTTTTTAAATAGTAAGAGGTAATCATTGACATTAGATGTAACCTCACTGTAACTTCTAGTGCCATTGACTTATGTTTGAAGAAGCTTTCTGAGTCCACATAAAGGGATGTTCCTTTAAGACCCTCCAAACTAATTAGCAAGCTAGTCATACAGGAGGCAGACTCTGCAGGCAGATTCTGGCTGTCTCTGTAATTTCCTAAACGGGACTTTGGGAGTGGAAAACAAGAGAAGTTAATGCGCATTTCAATTACATGTTACACCTGTTTTCTCAGACAAATGGCTGAATAAGTTTTTGTGGTTACTCTGTATGGTTTCTTTATACTCTTATCATATAAACCATTGGCTGCCAATTAGTTTTATTATTAGAATGTATATGTGCAAAACTTAGTATTAAGATTATATAAGATTATATAAGCTTGTAAGAAATAGTTAGGGGCTTTGTGCCTGAGCGAGCTGCAGTCTCCTCTCTTTCTAACTTTTCAGTTGTGAACTTTTCCTCTGCAGCACCAATTCACGCAATAGCATTTTATTTAGCCATTGAATAATGTTTATTTGTAAAACTTATGTACATAATTATTGTAGAGATTTATATTAACAGGAGATTGGAATTAACCCAAATGTCCTTCAGTAGAGGATGAATTAAATGAGCTATGGTATAGTCATATAGCAGAATATTATGTAGCCCTTACAAAGAATGACCTAGGTGCTGACACAAAATTATCTCTACAATACATTGGTGAGAGTACAGGTACGTGTAGGTCACACACTGCCTTGGAGCGTGTGTTTGCATATGTAACACTTAGAGCGTCTCCGAAAGGATAGGAAAGAAACTGTTAGCTGCCACTGGAAGAGGGAGCTGGGTAGCTGGAAGACAGTGGGAGACAGACTGACTTTTCATGGTAAATATTTTGTAACTTAAATTTTCTGTCCTGTGTATATACTGTCTATTCCAAAAATTAGGCAATTATTTAAAAAGTATTTTTAAAAATAAATTATTTTGAAAATGTTAATGACTCAAAAGTAACTTCCTAACCTCAAGTGAAAAAAGCATACTGAATGTGTACGTGTGTGTAGATATAGTGAAGTCCATTGAAAAACTTCTGGATGTGGAGCAGATTTTTTTTTTCCCAGACAGAGTTTCACTCTGTCACCCTGGATAGAGTGCTGTGGTGCCATCACTCACAGCAAACTCAAAACTCTTGGACTAAAGAGATCCTCTTGTCCCAGCCTCCCAAGAATCTGGGACTACAGGTGCTTGCCACAACCCCCAGCTAGTTTTTCTGTTTTCAGTAGAGACCAGGTCTCGCTCTTGCTCAGGCTGGTCTCAAACTCCTGAGTTTAATCAGTCCACCTGCCTCTGCCTCCTGGAGTGTTAGGATTACAGGCTTGAGTCACCCGGCCTCAGTGCAGCAGAGTATTAACTTTGGTTTTAACTGGGTAGTGAGATTACTGGAATCTTACATTTTCCTCTTTTTTGCATTTTCTGAGTTTACTGTAAAGAGTATATATTTTATTATAAAGAGGAAAAATGATTTTTAAGCACAGTACATCTCTGTCCAGCAAAACCTCCTTCTCTGGAGTTCTAGTTGTACATGGTGCCCTGAGCCTTCAGGTGGGTCTGACCTGCTCTCTAGGACCCGCAGTGACATGCCCCTCCAGCAGCAAAGTTGTTGGAGGCTCTTGTGCTATGGTTTGGCTCACTTCTCCTGATTTTTAACTCCATGGCCTTAAGGAACAAGCACTATTCTCCTCGGTCGTGGTGTGTCAGCACATACGTTCAGCTGTCCCATATTCACTCTGAGAGTTTCTTTTTGTTGGCCTTGGACCATTTCTGCTGTTTGCATTTGTTTGTTTTGAGACAGTCTCACTCTGTTGCCCAAGGCTGGAGTGCCATGGGGCCAGCCTAGCTTTGCCCCCTGCCCTGAGACATTCATCTACCCAAGCTTAGCATGAGCCTCTTCATTTGGTCTCTTATTCCAGGCTTCCCTTGTGCTATTAAGGTAGATGTTTTTCCCTAACATCTTCAGTACGGGTTCTGGTTTTTTGAAAGAGCAGCTAAGATTTGAAAATCCCACATCCTCTATGTGGGGCCTCGTGTACCTCCTGAAGTTTCCATGTCATTCTCTCAGAAACAGGATGGACACAAATATTTGCCCTCTGTTCAGTGATCACTGAAGCCTTGCCGTCATCCGTGGGCAGGGCTGTGCGGTGCTTTCTTTGCCCAGAGGTATTCGGTCTTCCTCACAGGTACCAGGAACTGCTGGATGACAACCAGGCTCCCTTCTTCCTGTTCACGTGTGCGATGCGGTGGCTGGCTGTGCGGCTGGACCTCATCAGCATCGCCCTCATCACCACCACTGGGCTGATGATCGTTCTCCTGCACGGGCAGATCGCCCCAGCCTATGCAGGGCTGGCCATCTCTTATGCTGTCCAGGTCAGTGTCTGGGGCAGAAACATCATCTTCACTTGCTTCCGTCCTTTTTGTGCTGGTGTTGAAGAGGCATGACGGAGGGGTTCCACCCTAGCCATTACTTCATCTCTGAACCCCCAGAGCCCCTGATGTGATCCAACAGTAACAACCTGGATTTGACTAGGGCAGGGAGGGTGTAATCTAGGAATAAGGGATTGAAACATGATTTTGAAAAGAGTTTTGTTTGTTTGCTTTGAGACAGAGTCTAACTCTGTTGACCAAGGCTGAAGTGCCACAGTGCCAGCCTAGCTCACAGCAAACTCTGACCACTGGGCTCAAGAGATCCTCCTGCCTCAGCCGCCCGAATAGCTGGGACTACTGACCTCTTCTTGTCCACTAAGAAATATTGTGTTCTTGGCTCGGCACCCGTGGCTCAAGCGGCTAAGGTGCCAGCCACATACACCTAAGGTGGAGGGTTCGAATCCAGCCCGGACCCACCAAACAATGATGGCTGCAACCAAGAAATAGCCGGGCGTTGTGGCGGGCGCCTGTGGTCCCAGCTACTTGGGAGGCTGAGGCAGGAGACTCGCTTGAGTCCAGGAGTTGGAGGTTGCTATGAGCAGTGAAGCCATAGCACTCTACCCAGGGGGACAGCTTGAGGCTCTGTCTTAAAAAAAAAAAAAAAAAGAGAGAGAAAGAAAGAAATACTGTGTTCTCAATGTTTTTTTGTTTTTGTTTTTGCTTTTTTTTTGAGACAGATTCTCACTTTGTTGCCCTCAGTAGAGTAATGTGACGTCACAGCTCACAGCAACCTCAAACTTTTGAGCTTACACAACTCTCTTGCCTCAGCCTCCCGGGTAGCTGGGATGACAGGTGCCCACCACAACACTCAGCTATTTTTTGTTGCAGCTATCATTGTTGTTTAGCTGGCCTGGGCTGGGTTCCAACCCGCCAGCCTCAGTGTTAAGTAACTGGCACCGCAGCCACTGTGCTACGGTAGCCACGCCCTCATTGTGCTTCCTCTGTGCGTTTGCTTTTCCCAGTACTCTTACATATGTAAACCCTTTTGGCCTCTAGGCATATTGAAGGTCTTCAAATAACTCAAAGAACAATTGAAGGGCCAGGGCCGTGGCTCACGCCTATAATCCTAGCACTCTGGGAGGCTGAGGCTGGTAAATCACTAGAGCTCACACGTTCCAGACCAGCCTGAGCAAGAGAGACCCTGTCTCTAAAAACTAGAGGATGGCTCTAGTCCCAGCACTTGCAAAGCTGAAACAAGAGGATCTCTTGAGCCCAAGAGTTTGAAATTGCTGTGAGCTGTTGTGTCATAGCGCTCTACCAATGGCAAGAAATTGAGACTCTGTCTCCCAAAAAAAAGAAAAATTAGAACTTGAACACTGACTAGATATTTGAAGATATTTTTATTTTTTTAACATTGAAGATCAGGTAAAGATCAGTTGTATTTTTTTTTTTTTTTTTTGAGACAGAGCCTCAAGCTGTCCCCCTGGGTAGAGTGCCATGGCTTCACTGCTCACAGCAACCTCCAACTCCTGGGCTCAAGCAAGTCTCCTGCCTCAGCCTCCCAAGTAGCTGGGACCACAGG
>CAUYQV010136915.1:0-21645 GCA_963574575.1 Galagoides demidoff | reverse complement strand
TTACTCTGGGTAGTATCTTTGCCAAATAAAGGGGCATTTCCAGAGGAAAATGAAAATCCAGCCAGGGGGCCAGAGCTTAATGAGCCCAAAACAGAGCTATCAATTTTCTTGCCAAAATTAAATGAGGCACTTGTTGCTCCTGGCGATGGGTCCGTTTTCTTCTCAGAAATAGCCTCAGTCTTCTTTTCAGGTGTGTTTTGTTGCCATGGAACAAAAACGCTGAGTCTTTCTGGAGTTTTGTTGAGCCGAGCGGGGAAGGAGACTGCATGTCCACCACGGTCTTGTTGGCTTCGCTCTGAGCATTACCACCGTCGCTGCTCCCGTGCTGCTGCTCGATACTCGCTAAGTATTTCTTGTAGTCTTTAAAGATTGCTTCTTGATCCAGTCCCGGACGGAGCAGTTCAAGGCAGCCAGCTGGTTGTTGTAGGCATTCCTGACATAGGCTTTATTAGAGCGCAGGCCAGAGGAGGAGGGTTGCTGACTATCGCGGTTCTGGGATTTGAAATCTTTTTATCAACCACCACGGTAGGGCCATTTGCAGTAACAGATTCCAAGGCTGCCTTGGTCTCTGTTGCTGCCTTTTCACTGGGGACGGGAGGGGTGCCAGCCATGCTGTTTCCATTTGACAGTCCTTCCAAAGGCTTCCCTCCAGCACCACCACCAAATCCAGAAAACCCTCCTCCTCCAGAAGGTACAACCAAACCTTTAAAACCTTTAAAGGCTCCTCCACTATCAGATTCAAATTCAACATTTCTCCACATTGCTTTCTTTATGGCTCTATTCTTCAAGACTTCCTCACTGGCCACTGAGAATGTTCCTACCTCTTCAGCTTCATCTTCTTGATCCCAGTTCCTATCTGTCAATTCCTTCTCAGCAATTCTTTTGGCCATTTTTTTGAACCCCTGTGGTGGCTGCCACAGCACTCGCTGGGTTGTGGGCGCGGGCGAGAGGGGCCGAGGTCATAGTGGCGGTGCTCGCATCTGCAGCTGCTGCTGGTCGCCCGGCGGAGCGCGCTCGGGCGCTTCCAGTGCGCTGAGAGCAGGGAGGACTTCGTTCTCCGCAAGCCCGGAGTCTCAAACACCATGGCCCTTGGGGGCTTGTCTCTTTGTGCCTGGCGGTGAGGTGGGGGGCCGTCCGCTCGGCCCAAGACTTATGATAAGGGCAACAGTGCCAAGCACGCCCCAGGCCACCATCTTGTAACTCCAGATAAATTTTTTTTAATGGCTAAGTAGTATTCCATAGTACGGATCTATCACATTTTATTACTCTATTCATGTATTTGTGGGCACTTGGGTTGTTTCCACATCTTTGTAATTGTGATTTATGCTGCTATAGACAAGCAAGTGCAGATGTGCTTTTTATAAAATGATCTTACCTAAGGCAGGAAACTATAAGAATCCTAGGAAAAAATGTTGAGAAATTCTTATAGATATTGGCCTAGCAAAGAATTCATGAAGAAGATCCCCAAAGCAATCTCAACAACATCAAAAATAAATGAATGTGACCTGACATAAAAAGCTTCTGCACAGCCAAAGACATAATCAAAAGAGCAAACAGACAACCTACAGAATGGGAGAAAATGTTTGCATACTATACATCTGAAAAAGGGCTGATTTTCATAATCTACAAAGAACTCAAGCTAAGAATGCACCCAAATCCACCTCATTAAAAAGTGGGTATGAAACACAAACTGAAACTTTTCAAATGAAAATATACTAATAGCCAAAAAACTCATAAAAACATGCTCAGCAACTCTAATAATTAGGGAAATGCAAATCAAAACCACAATGAGATATCACCTAATTAATGAGAATGGCTCTTATTAAAAGTCTCTAAACAATAGATGCTGACATAATGAAGAGAAAGGAACTCCTGTACACCATTGGTGGGACTGTAACCTAGTGCAGCCTCTATGGAAAATTGTATACAGATCTCTCAAAGAACTTAAAGTAGACCTACCACTTGATCCAGCAATCCCACTACTGGGTATATACTCATAATACTACTTTAGAAGTTTAGAAATTTAGAAGTATACCAGAAGTTAAATTATTATTTTAAGAAATCATTCACTGAATTAAAGATAATGGCATATGTACACATAGAATTTTAAAGGAGCAATATAGAGCTATATAATTTTGTTTTTAATTTTGGAATTAGATTACATATTGACAACACAGATCCTGGTGGCCCTTACCTGGGAGGCAATATGTCCAAATATATTCTAAGAGATAATGATTCCACAGAATGTTAAGTGCTATTTTACAAATCATCTGGAGTTAAATAAGTATAGAATTTTGCCCAAGAAGAAGGGGAAAGGGGAGAGGTAGGAAAGAGGAGAGGGGAGGTTGGGTGGAGGGAGAGTAATTGATGGGACCACACCTACGGTGTATCTTACAAGGGTACATGTGAAATTTTCTAGGTGTAGAATATAAATGTCAAACACAATAACTAAGAAAATGCCATGAAGGCTATGTTAACCAGTTTGATGAAAGCATTTCAGATTGTCTATAAAACCAGCACATTGTACCCTATGATTGCATTAATGTACACTGCTATGATTTAATTTAAAAAAAGTCTGCTTCTAAACCCTGAGAGATGTTGAAAAGAAAAAGACAAGTGGCAGTTTGGTGAAGAGATCAGCTGTGTATTTCCTCCAGACATTGGGGCACCATCCAGATTGATATGGGATAGGCAGACACACTGAGAAGACAAGTGTCCATTCATCCTAGAGAGAGACCAAGCTTTGATATGGGATAGGCAGACACACATCCTAGAGAGAGAGCAGATTGATATGGGATAGGCAGACACACATCCTAGAGAGAGAGCAGATTGATATGGGATAGGCAGACACACTGAGAAGACAAGTGTCCAACTAAGTCAGATTCATCCTAGAGAGAGACCAAGCTTTCTAGGAAAAATACCTAGTATCAGGCGCATGCCCCATCTAACAAAATTCAGGGGCAATTTTGTGACATTACAAAGGAGTGGCAGTTTGAAAGATAGAGCCTTAGGTAGCACTCCTGGCTCCTCATAGGACCTGGGAGGTTTACAGAATCATATGCTTCTATAAGGAACTTAGCTCGAGACATTTCATGCATCAGCAGAAACAGGATCAGTCTGCAGCTCACCAGCAATGCAGACTTGGCCACAGAGTGAAACCTGCACTCAGACAGTAGTGATGATGTCTTTACTCCCCAATACAAGTTACCGTGCGGGACCACCACTCAGCAGAGACCAACAGGGTGCCAGTCTGTGTGCAGAAGATACTTACTTCCCCCTGTGGCTAACACGAAGGCACAGAATTCCACACTTCTAAATGTCTAAGAAGAGAGATATTGAGATTCCATATGTTAGAAAATTTAAAATCTGTCTCCCAGTGGCCTCTATCCACAGCCACCACCCACCACAGGCACTATGCTTACAAGTGGCAGCCACACCGGGTGGAGGTACTTAAGGATGTTCAGATCATCTCTTGCTAGTCAAAATATAGCACTTAAATTTGTAACCTATATTTAAACTCAGGAAACATTGATTAAAAATACTAAGCAGATGTCCTAACCAAATATTTGTAAGTGTGTGCCATTTTCCAAGATACAGAATTTAGTATATCATCTTGTCCTGTGTATAAGAGCACAGAATTTTTCCCACATGGATTGTCTGGTATCATGGAACTAACATTTGCTAAATGCAATTCTAAGTATAAATGGATGCAAGTTTTTAAAATAACTGAACTCACAAATAACCAAATTCAAATATCACAAATTATTTTGCTATAGTTTTAATAGACCGCAATAGGACAGATTCCTTCTTGAGGTGTTCCCCTGGCT
Source organism: Galagoides demidoff (assembly GCA_963574575.1). NCBI lineage: Eukaryota > Metazoa > Chordata > Mammalia > Primates > Galagidae > Galagoides > Galagoides demidoff. The sequence goes on along the minus strand of CAUYQV010136915.1, from coordinate 17,818 downwards.
CTCCATTCTAAGTATAAATTAGCATGTTTCTGAGAGTTAACTCAGAAGTTAACTCAGAGTTCTAACTTCTGTAGAGTTAACAGTATCCTGCCTCTGGGTGCTATCAAGGCTGCTTCAAATGGGCTTTCTCATAAGGTGAAATTTACACCACTCAAGCAAGGAACTTGCTGGTTAGGATCTTGTTGAATATTTTTGCATCAATGTTCATTTTTTCTGCCAATCTCTTCTTCCTCATTTATTCCTGTTTATTCAATCTGACCTCTCTATCATTCCTAGAGACACACCAAATTTATTCCTGTCCTTGAACCACCATTCTTGCTGTACACTCTGGTTCACTCTTTTCCCAGTTATAAGTACTTATTTATGACTTAACTCCTTAATCTAAATTTTACTAAAGGGTCACCTCTCTGCCCACCCTAAATAAAAAAGCCATTGTAATACCCTTTATTCCATTACCCTGCTTTTGCATTCATTATACCTCTCATTCCTTTATACTTTATTATATATTGATTTGATGTCTCTTTTCCCATTAGAATTTAAGTTTGATGAAAACACAAAATCGCTTTTTTTTTCTTTCTGCTTCCCCAACATCCAGAAGAGTGTAATATGGGAAGCTTTCTGGAAATATTGATTATTTTTTTTTATTATTCAATTTTTATATAAAATAGGTAATATTTGTTGGGGATGAAAGAGAGGGAGACATTAAAGTCAGTTCAGGTTTCTGGCTTATACAGTTGGATGAATGGAGATGGTGAACCAATTCACTGAGATGGGGGCATTTTCAGAAGCTCAGATTTGGGGGATGTCAAGAGATCAGCTTTAATCAGCTTAAATTTGAGGCAATTTGGGGTCATCCAAGAGGAGCAATAAGGTTGGCAGATGCATAGAGTGACCAAATAATTTATCATCCCAACTGAATGTAAAGGAGTAATAAAAATAAAATTTTTGATTCTTTTTGAAATATTTTTACAGCAAATTTTTTTACATTGATTAGCTTACAACACAATTATTTTCAAAATCTATTTTTTAAAATAAAATGAATGTATATTCATGTACATTAAAGCAAAATGTTTAAAAACAAACTTACATTTATTTTCTTAAAATCAAGGTAGTTCTTTTTGACATACAGTCACATAATTTAATCAGTTTCTTAGCTACACCTATATAAAACACTGTATCTGTTTTATTTTATTTTATGCAGAGTTTCACTCTGTCCCCCAGGCAAGAGTACAGTGGCATGATCATAGCTCACTGCAACATCAAACTTCTAGACTCAAAGCAACTCTCCTGCCTCATCCTTCCAAGCAGCTGGGACCATAGGCACACGCCACCATTGCCACCATGCCCAGCTGGTTTTCCTACTTTTTGTAGAGAAGGGATCTGGCTGGTCTTCAATTCCTGGGTTCAAGTGATCCTCCTGCATTGGCCACCCAGAGTGCTAGGATTATAGGTGTGAGCCACCATACCTAATCTTATCATTGGTATTTTTATGAAGAATTATTTTAATATGGCTTCATTATTTCTAATTTTTGGTAACATTGTCTTTAATTTTTATGGAGTTGCATTTTATGGTTAATAGGCTTAAAATTATTTACACATTCAGATTTTCTTTTTGGTTCATAGTATTCTTAAATAAAAATACATAGTTTCATGTGTTTGTTGGCCATTTGTCCACCATCTTCAGAGAAGTTTCTGTTCAAATCTCTTGCCTACAAAGAAATGGGAATTGTTTGCTCTTTTCTTAGTGATTAATTTGAGTTCTCTGTAGATGCTCATCATCTTTAATCATCAGTGAAATGCCAATCAAAACCACCTTGAGATACTGTCTAATCCCAGTAATATTAGTCCACATCATAAAGTTCCTAAACTGCAGATGCTGGTGTGGATGTGGAGGGAAGGAAAAACTTTTACACTGCTGGTAGAACTGCAAACTAAATAACCTTTGTGGAAAGAAGCATAGAGAATCCTCAAAGAACTAAAAGTCAACATTCCATTTGATCCCACAATTCCATTACTAGGTATCTACCCAGATGAACAAAAATAATTTTAGCACAAAGATATTTGGACCAGAATGTTTATTGCAGCCCAATTCATAATTTCCAAGTCATGTAAGCAACCCACACACTCATCAACCCATGAATAGATTAACAAATTGTGGTATATGTATACCATCGAATACTATTCAGCCATAAAAAAGATGGAGACTTCACAACCTTTATGTTTACCTAGAAGTCGGAACACATTCTTCCTAGTAAAGTATCTCACGAATGGAAAACATAAGTATCCAGTGTATTCAATACTATTATGAAACCAATGAGTAAACACACACTCATATGAATGATAAAATACAAATATAGTCGGGAAAGAAGAAGGAAGAGGAGAGAAGAGGGTGATTAGTAGGAGGAGAGACATGTTTAAAAATAACTAAGAGTAAATTTTAAATGTCTTGCCACAAAAATTAAGTAAGTGAGGTGATGGCTATGTTAATCAGTTTGATTTAAGCATTCCACACTTATATAAATCATCACATTGTACCCCATAAATGTATACAGTTATTATTTTAATTAAAAATGAATAAAAATATTTTAAAATGCATACTCTTCGTAGATACCAAGGTACCTGGCAAATGTGGAGCAAGTTTTCTACACAGAAGACATTCTTAGATGTAAGCATTTTGATATTGAAATACAGTATATAAATATTTCAGTCCAAATATTTTCATATTTACTATATTATTTGCTCCCTTCAGAGAAATTTTCTTTGTTTTTTTATTAAACAAAATATATGGAATGAGCTTTCTCTTCTTGATTCTTTTATTGAGATGCTATAAATTATAGCCCTTCTCAATCTTTGTTCTACTCTAGTACAGCCTATAAATATCCAATTAAAAATAGGAGCTCCATCAAAAGATTCTCCTTAAAAACTGAGTTAAAACAAAATGTAATTATTGAATTTTAATTTTAATTAATTTCAGTATTAAATCTTGTACTACAATTGTGATTTCATCATTAAATTTGTGCACTTCCTCCTTTGCTTTTTGTAAAGGCAAATGTTGTTATCTTCTGTTTGCAAGTTTTGTTTTCAGTGATTTCAATCTGATAAAAAGCCTTAAAAATGGAAGCACTTTGGTGCTTCACTTATTGAATATGCGATTAAAGATTTTCAATTGATTTGGAACAAAATGTTCAAAATTCAAACAATACCCCCAAAGTGCAACAGCTATATTGATTAACAAAGCAGCTTATTCAAGACTCAAAAATTTCGGAAATCTCATTGATGGCAGGCAGTAAAGAGAGAAACCATGGTGTGCCTCCTGAAATAATTTAAAAAAAAAATGTTTTTTAAATGTTATTTTCATACAAAAATCATACAGTTCCATTTCTTTGTGTACATTTTGGTAACTATTGTTTTCTACTTGAAGATAGAAAATAGAACTTTGTTTCATTGCAATTCTGAATTAGGGGGACACCTCAAACTAATTCAAAATAAATTTCTGCTCCATAGTTATGTTAATTTTGCAGGTACATTGCTTTCAAAAAGATCTGCATTCATTTTATCCTAACAAAAAATAATTTATTTGTAAAGTTTAACTTTTTTTCACTAAATTGACTACATCATTACTGCTAAGACAGTATTTTAGTTTCAATAGAAGGAATTTCTAGAAGCTTTACTTTATTTCTTGAGTTGAATGAAAATAATTGAATTACATTGGAATTTGGTTAAATTATTTTGTATTTGAAACATTTGATGACACTAATATAAAACTGCTGGTTTAAGTTGCTCTGCTAATTGATAAGAGACAGTGACAGCTACCACTTTATACATAAGAAAACTTGTAATTGGAAATGATCTAAATTATTTTAGAAGAACAGCGATATACTCTAAATAATAAACCATACTACACATCACTTCTGACTTGTAGCTTTTCATCAGATTTGTGGCTTCTGGTTTTTAAGTGGGCATGTTGTCAGGGACTCCCTGTCAGAGTCATAAATACTGACAAATACTTTATACAAATTACATATTCACCACTGCATTTCATGAGAAATGGAAATTTAATAGTTAACTATCCTACAACATGCTCTTTTGTATTTTAAGCTCATTGCTGGTGAAAGAGCAATAGCATTTTTTAAAGAAGTATAACCAAACAAAATAAATACTGTATATTAGTTTAGATTTATACCATAAATAATGAAATTCATTGTTCAGAATCAAGAGGGAGCTCAATGGCAATTATCCATCATGCAGAGCCTACAGATAATCATGGTTACCATTTACTGAGAATCTGCTGTGTGTCAGGTCCCAATCTCTAACCTTCACCACAAATCCGTGAGCTAGACACTACTTTCATTTTATCAGTGGAGAAGGCTAGATCCAAGATTGCACAATGATAAATAATGGAAATGGGTTAGCACCTAAGCCCACGATCTTCCTACTGTCCAGTGAATATATATTTAAAAGGCATTCGAAGCTGGAATTGAGCACAGTTCTGGCTATTCTTTCAAAACCCAGCTCTGCCTGACTTGTATATTTATTCATTCAGAGTATTTATTAAGTGCCTTCTTTATGCTAGATTCTAGGCAAGGTGACCACTAGTCCAGTTTAGTGACTTCACAACCTGAACCAATATTGTTATTCCACCCATGAGATTAGCAACAAAGTAAGTTGGGTAAAAAACTTCAGTGCAAACCTGAACCATTGCAGCTATAGCCTGCCGCCCTATCCCAAAGCAGCCTCACATACACTCCCATATCTGATCAGATGACAATTTTAAAAACACAGTCCTTTTCATCAAAACAATCCTAAAATGAATACAGGATACTTTTTTTTTTTTTTTGGTGAGGGCTGGGTTTGAACCTGCCACCTCCGGCATATGGGGTCAGCGCCCTACCCTTTTGAGCCACAGGCACCACCCTGCAGGATACTTTTTAATAACCACATTTTATTCAGAAACACAGACAGAGGAAGAGTGAAGCAAGAACTTGGACTAGAATCCACCTCCAGCTTCCCATCACATGTCCTCTTCACACTGCCTGGAATCTGGATTGGGGAAGACAGAGTACACAGTGTAGATTCTCCTTGCATGGGGGGTAGGAGTGGGGGTGGGGACCCTGACCCTGGTGTTTCTGGCTCACATGGTATTCTGCCAGCAGCCATCCAGAGGTAGGAATATTGTGGCTGTCCATGACCAAGGGGAATAATCAGTCTCAGCTGTTCCCCAGCTCTAAACCAGCCCAAGTAATTGGGTTTAATTTTAATTTTTTAAATGGTTTAGAATTAATAGAAGCAGCTGCTGCCACAGTGTGTGGGTGTCCTTCTCCAGAAGGCACAAAGAAAAAACAAAACAAAACAAAAAATCCGTACATATAAAATAAACTCTGTAAAATAAACAATACAATGTGTAGGGCAAAAAGGTTACTCATTGAGCAGTGTCTTTTAGTTATCAAAAACGTGGCTGGTGATATGCAGTGCTGTCTCTCTTCCCTCCCCAAGTGCCCATCAGCCCCTGATAAGATGATAATCTGATTAGACAATAGGGTGTGAAAACTGTGTTGCCTGTATCTGAGCACTCCCTCACTATCTCTTTCTCCCCCTCCTTGTGACTCACAGATTAGTTCTGACAAAGTGCAAAGAAAGATAAGAATAGATGTGCTGGTGACAGGAGACTATTGTAATTATTTGAGGTAAGATAGGATTGGAATTAGGAGTGAGTCCTGTTGCCTGGGGAGGGTACATACTGGGGGATCATACCAGGTACCTGGTTCTACCAGACACCAAAGAAAAGGAGAGAGCCACCCGGCTCAACCAATGTGACAGCCCAGTCATTCCAGCCAAATGCAGACTAAAAGGCCATGGTTGGCATGGATGACAGATGAGAGACTCAGCTGCCCTCATGCAGGGAAGAGGGTGAAATTTTACCTCATCTTCAAGTATTCCCAGAAACTGATGCCAGTTTGCTTCTCATCCCTGGGTAGATGAAGTAAGGGAACCAATTGTGGAACCACAATTTTAATTTGAGGTAGCACGTCCTTGGTATGGTGAGAATATTTCCTTAGCAGTCAGACAGTAAAGTACATCAAACAGGTAGCATAGCTGCAGACATGCAGAAGGTGCTTAATATTTGTTACTTCTTGTGGTGGTATCTGAGTGACTTTGTGATGCCCTTGTTTTGCATGCCTCCTTTAGGGCTTACAACCTGGAAAGACTGATTCTTTGTTATTTCCTTTGCTGATAATTTGAAGAAAATTACTGGGGTTGGAACTCTGTTCTGTTCCCATTCGTATTTTCTGCTTGATTAGTTAGGAAATTAGGACTCCTGTCCTTCAGGGCTCCTGAGGAGGGACAGAGAATGTTGCTGCTTTAGAAAACCTGTGTGTTCTGTTAAGCTCTGTGCTTCTCTACTTCCTTGTGTTCTGGTAACCTCCAAAGTGATGCTTTGGGAATTTCACCAAGGGGTTTGGAGAGAAGGCAGAGAGGATGACAGACTGGAAGGGAATTATTCAGTCACTCATTAAATTATAAATTCACTGATTCATTCAACAAACATGTGTTTAGCTTCTCTTCAGGGCCAAGTATTGTGCAAAGTGCCGTGGATTTTGAGATGAATCAGAAACACATCAGTGTCTGCAATTAGTATTTACAACAATTAATTCATCCTGGAGTTGCTGACAAAGACTTCCAAGAGAAAATACCATCTGAGCTGAGCATTTTCCACTATACAGAGATGCACAATGTAGAAAAGAATGGAAAAGGCAATTATAAGCAGAAGGAACGGCACTTCAAAAAGCAAGGAAGTTTTTGAGAACATGATATATTCAGGGCAAGACTTGAAGTTTCACTTGAAAAGAGCACAGTGTACATATAATAGTGTGGCTAAAATTATTTATTTACAAATATACTTATTTATTAAGTTCATAAGCAAGTTTGAGCACCTCATCTATGTAAGGCTCTGTATAGGTCCTGGAGAGCCAGAGATGAACTTTAGTCTCTGGCCTCAAGAAGAGCTCAATATACTAGAAAAGAAAGGCATGTATTCAAACTGATACAATGAGACAGAGGCTACAATACTCTGTGTAGCGTATATTTGTCAATGCATTGCATATATAATACACATTTGCATGTGTGTGTTTGTGTATGTGTACTTCCTCACTCACCTCTGCACCCATGAGTGAGTCCGAGGATGTGAGTTACAGACTTCCAGTACTCATGCGGATATCATTGAACTCAGGATAATGCCTTGTTCCAAGAGCTGGCTGAGTCTTGAGAGCATATTTCTCAGGGCTTGGAATCTTTCTGGGTCTCTGGCAGGATCAAGTGTTGCATTATTTACTTTCTGAAGTCTTATGGGTGGTCATAAACAGCCTGCTTCTCTTAAGAAGAACAGTTCTTAATGCTACCTTCATGTCATCGTATCATTGGGCTAATAGGAATAATTTCAGGGGATTGTTGCAAGAATTAAAAGAGTTAATACTGTATAAAGTACTTCAAATGGCCTGGCACATGGTCAGTGCTGTAGACACATTAGGAAATAGTACTATAATAACTATTGTCATTCTTGCTATTTTGTGGCCGTGTATATCTCAAACCATCTGTGTTAAATGGAATCCGAAGGCTATCTCGTCTAACTCTAACATCAAGTACAGAAGTTTTGTCCCCTAAAACTTCTCATGCTTATAAGCCAGCCCTCTCTACTTTCTCTTCAGCTGAATGTCAGAAAGTCCCTGCTTTATAATGAACTAGAAGCTGCCTTCCTGTGACGCCTACCAATAATATGCTGGAATGGTCTTCTTTTCCTTTTGTCAATTGCTTTTTTAAATAAACGAGTATTGTTTGAGACCTCTCAGTGCCATGACTAGTGGGAAAAAGATAAAAAAGGTGACATAGTTTATATCTCCAAGAATCCTATGTTCTCTTTGAAGAAATATCCATTTACTTTTTTTGTTATTGTTAAGAGATAAAGCAGATAATAAAACTCTTATTTTATACCATTTGTCAAAACAGAAAAAAAATTAATGAAGACTGGATAGTCAACAGGGGCTTTAGAGAGGAGGCATGTTAAAGGATAGGTGTTTAATTTAAATTCTTTTGTTCATTGAAAATTAGTTCATTTTTGAAATATTGAAATTACTGTTGCTAATGGATGACATGCCACTTCTTCTATAAGTTGAAGTTCACCAAGTAGGCAAGATGGCAGGAATATAGTCAAGATGGAGGAAAGATCAAGTACAAAGATATGGAGGTATTGAGGTAAGGTAAAAGTTGTGTTAGGAGTTGCAAGTAGTTCAGTATGAATATGGCACAGGGTTAAAGGATGGGGAAATGGGTGATGATGTGGGAATCACAAGCACATCACAGGGAGACCTTGAGGGCCAAACTAAAATGTGAGGATAGGGAGTTGCTTGAAGAGTTTTTAGCAAAAGATACCATGAGACCAGATATTTCTGGAAGTAGAGGATAAGGCTAGGAGTTGGGTGCAAGAGGAAAGGAGGGTGGTAGGATATTGTAGGGAATGTGTTCACAAACTTTGGAACCACACTGGCCCAGATTTAATGAAGGCCCTGCTGCTCACTAACCCTGTGACCTCAGGGATTTTTTTTTTTTTTACCTTGCTGAGTTTCAATTTTCTTATCTGTGTAAGGAGGATGTTAACATCCCCTAACTCATAAGGTTATTGTGAGGATTAAATGATAATGCATATAAAACACTTAGCACAATGCCTGAGATATAGTGAGAACTTAATAAGTAAAATAAGAGAAAACCAAGAAGGACATTCCAAATAAAAGAGATATTTTTCCTTGATAATTACAGCCCCTTTTGCTTTTATTCTTTGCATTACTTAAAATTCCTAATGAATTTGGCCTACTGAGCCCTTCTCAAATAGATTTCTGTTTGCATCATTGGCAGAGTCTGGAAAATCTAACTTCCAAGCAGCATCTCAGCTTCCCTGAATGACTACCCCAGGGCACACTGCCTCCACTCTGTCTGCTAATCAGGTTAGGCATGGGACCCACCCTCACCCAGGAGAGGAGCTGGGACAGCCGCAGGCAGTAGATAAATTCTCCCGATAGCACATAATCAAATTCAGTGGAGATGGCAGCCTCTCAGAGTCAAGTCTCGGAACTTGGCTAGAGATGAGAAAAGTAGGGTAACTGAATTTAAAGCTTGGGTCCTGATTAGATATACTGGTAAACAAAGAGTGGAAAATAGTGTTTTGACCTGCAGGAACGACCAGCATATGAAGACATGCTCACCCACAACTCTAAGAGACTCAGACCTTTGAAACAGCCTGAAGTGACTGTCACAGCCCATTGGAGACCTCAAGGCCACTTTCACTGGCATTCTTCCTGAATACAAATCCAGAACCTTGACCCTTGCTAATTCCACCAGCCTCACCTTCCTGCATCTTTATCCACATCACAAAAGTCATATATTCTCACCTATACTCTCATCCCTACACTGATCTAATCTTGACTTCCCTCTGCTCCTCTCCCTCTCCAAACCTTGCCACTTTCTACTTTTTCTTTGGAATTCAGCTCCATGGTTAATAATTTCACTTGGATCCCCAATCTTTTACTCCACTGCTTCCTTTACCCCTTATCTTAACTAAATTATGCTTGGTATATGCTACTTAGATATTTGTTGAATAAAACAACAGGTAAGGTGTGACTCTCTTGGAGGCATCACTTCCCCATGATCCTCTCAAGACCTGCTCATTCACCTATGTACCACTTACAGGAAGAGGAAGGGGTGATTTCCTCACTCCTCATGCACCTTCCAAGCCACTATTTCTCTGCCTCATCACTGGTTGCTCCACAATTTCAGTGTAAGAAGGTTTGGGATAGCAATCTGCTTAGAAAGAGTCCTATGGATTCTTTCTTAAAGTCATATTTTCATTAAGATTGTTGTTACTTATATATTTATTCCAGTGGCTTTGGGAGTAGGAGATACATGGACTCTATAGGTGGACCTAAGTGCACTTCTAAACAGCCTTTGATCCTACACTGACATTTGTGTAAAAAGCCCTGTCCTTTTGTAACTTATGCTAGGCATCTACCACCCTGTCATCCTCCTCTGCACTTTCAGATTCTTACCCATGTTAGACCCCTTGGCCTACCATTTCAGCCACTTCTTTCTTATGTAATAAAATATTAGAATATTTAATTAAATCTAACATAATCAACAATATGTATAAACATCAAAGTTATGAAAACTCTGCTCTTTCATGGGAATCCCACAGCCTCACCTCCTACCCTGGCCACTTAGCCTCAGAAAGACACCAAGGTAGAAACAAGATTCAACAACAAACACCAGTATGTCATAATGCTCTTGGATGCATTACTTCAAAACTTCCTCCAGAATATTCTACCTGAAGCCAGCACCCTTCTCGTTTTTCTCAACCTCATCTCCTATACCTTCCTCGTCACATATGCCTCCATATTCCCTAGTTGCTTCTCCAGTGGATGCCAAGCCACACAGGTGAGCATTGCCTCCTTCACCCACTGCACCTGCACTCCTTGCAAGCATCTTTGCCCTTAAGGATCTTCCAAACCAATCTTGGTGGATAAGAGGTGTGAAGTGGTTGATAAAAAGAGTTACTATAAAATGTGTGAGATGAACTAAGTTGGAATTGTCAATGTAGGATCATGGAAAAGGCACTGTTTCAAGTGGGTATTGTAGGATTAGCAGCATTTGAAGAGAGAGAATGAGAGGCATTCTCTACAGGAAAACAAAGAGTTTGGATATCCCAAAACATGAGAGGTGGGTGCAGTAACTCTGTAAAGAGGGCAAATGTGAAGAAGTTATGGGAACCATGACTGGAACACTTTTCCTTTCCTCATCTTTGCAGCTCACACTTACTTACTGAAAGATGAGCATGACTGCTTACCAAACTGCCCCACACAGCATATTTTGACCGCAGAATTTCCCAAAGTGCTTCTATGGAAGACTTAAGTCTTATGGAATATTATGTAGAAAAATAATAATAATAATTTAGAGAGTTATTGAATTTTTTCCCTCTATTGAATATTTACAATGCATATTAATTTATTTTAGAATCTCTGAATTAGTCTTATAATTAAAATATCTGACTTCCCTGGGAATATAGGGCTTTCTTACTTATATCTCTACAAGATCACATTCTATATTTCCTCTCGTCACCTTTAAGGACTGTTAAGTCTGTAACAATATTATTTATTTATTTTTAATATTTTATTGAGTGCTTCCATACCAGAATGTACATACATATAATCCATGAGGATAGAGATTGTACCTGTCTCCTTTATTATTGTACGAGGGGAAAACTCATCCTGGAAAAAATGCTACACACCTCATTGCTGAATATCACTCCGACCGCCTTAGAAGTACTCCCCTTGGGAAGCTGTGCCCCAACACCAGTGCCTAGTCAATCCTTCAAAGCAGTTTTGGAACTATTTTTCTGGAATGGTCATCAGAGCTATTGTCATATGAGGTGTGACAATTAAGTTCACAAATTCAACCTAGAAAAAGTGCTTTGAAGAGTGGACTAGGCACTGGGCATCAGTGCATAGCTTCGCAAGGGGAGCACTTTGAAGGTGGCTGTAGTGATAGCACTTTCTACAGGATGACTTTGTGGGCTTAATTGTCTGACCTCATATATATCAAGGCCTAAACATACTATGCTTAGGCGTACGATAAATGCTCAAAATAAGGATAAACAAATGAATAAAATATGATCATTGTTGTCAGACTTTGCATTTTCCAAACAATTGAGAAAGGGTAGCAGTGGATTTTGAACAAAGTACTGCCAAACGCAAGCCTGTTTTGGACTCGTTGTTGCTTGGGTCATTGCTCCCCTCCCCTACTGCCTGGGATTCTTGATGTTAATAGCTTCTCTCCTAGGCATTCATTCTTATTTATTACCTTCCAAAGTTTGAACAACGATCTGATATGCCAAAATTTCCTTGTTTGTGTCTTTCAGGCAAAGACTGCCACCTAAAAATGTTTACTACTACCGCTGCCCAGATCACAGGAAGAATTATGTGATGTCCTTTGCCTTTTGTTTTGACCGAGAAGAAGATATTTACCAGTTTGCTTACTGCTATCCATATACCTATACTCGCTTCCAGCATTACCTTGACAGCCTGCAAAAGAGAAACATGGATTACTTCTTTAGGGAGCAACTGGGTCAGAGCGTGGTAAGGCCTGCGCCAAATTTGGGATGCCCATTTTGAAACAGGCAACCTTAGGGTAGGGATTTAGCGATGGCTTTTTGTAGAATTCAAATTATGAATATTGGTGCTTTGTAGATAATATGATCTGGAACGTGTAATAGTTTAATAAGTTTAGTTATATTAAATAATAATATAATATAATTATTATATAACTAATAATAGTTATATAATAATTATTTAAAATACCATTTTCATTGTATGATTCATTGCTACTGTGGTCACCAGAAAGTCACAGATTAAGAAATGAGAAAGGTGGCTGACTTTATAAAAGAAGCTGATAAAGTTCTCTAGCAAAATACAAAAGTTTTGGTGGCCCCCCAAAATCTCTGAGAGAAAAGAAAAGTTCTGCTGGGTGTTACAAAGGGATGAAGGCATTCTATGACTGTGAGCCTCTGAAATGAAGAGTGCATTTGTTTCTAAGAGAATCCAACCTGCCTGCAGTACAGTTTAGCCAGTGGTGTGCAGTTTGGCTATTCTGGCCAGTGTGTTCTGTCTCTGCCATGCATAAGTTCCCAGCCCCTCTTCCCTGCCTCAGGTTTCGTGCCCTCAGTCTGGAGATTTCAATCTTCTGAATGCTGAAGTGACAAGTGAGCACAAACTTGGTAGCTTAACACAACACAGATTTATTATTTTATAATTCTAGAGGTCAGAAGTCCAAAGTCCAAAGGGAGTCTCACTGGACTAAAGTCGAGTTATCAGCAGAATTGTATTCCTCTGGACACTGTAAGGGAGAATTCATTACCTGCCTTTTCCAGTTTCCAGGGTTTGCTTGCATTCTTTGATTTGTGGTTCCCTTCCATCGTGAAGGCCATCAATGGCTGGTTGAGTGTTCTCATGCTGTACCTCTCTTATACTGATTCTCTTGCCTCTGTCCTTTACTTATAAGGATCTTTGTCATTATGTTGGTTTCCAGGTTAATCTCCTCCAAATCACATTTGTAAAAGCCCTTTTGTGGTAGAAGATGACATATTCATAGGTCTGGAGATTAGGACTTGGACATCTTGTTGGGGGTGATGCATTATTCTATCTCCTATCCCTGCCCAAACCTGGATCTGAAGTTGTTCTTCATTTTGGATTTATGAGTTTTGCTCTTTGTTGTTAGCAATACTTCTGTTGCTAATAAAGATTAAGCAGGTGATCATTTTGTTTATGTTTCACTCTTTAAGAAGTGTAGATTGTGCCCCTAAAATGGACATATTGAACAGGCTCTGAAGGCTCCAAGTGAAGATACTGATGGAATTGGCAGAAGATGCTATACTTGGGGGTTCTGATGTGTGTTAGTAGGTAAAGAGACTGCCTAGTGACTGTGGGATCCATATAAAAGTGAGTTAAAATTCTAATGAAATGTGGGATACCCACAAATGGAGAGAAATAAAGAAGACCTGTGTACAGCTCAGGTACTTGAGAGCCAAACCTGGTTATAATGTTTTTCTTATAGTCTGAGATTCTCTATACACTAAGATTTTGCTAAATATCTTTTATTTATCCTAACCTTCTTCTCAAGATTTCTTCTAGTGGATGCCATTTGTATCCATTGCTTATATATTTTGAACTAAAAATTGTGACACATGGTGTATCAGTTAGCATGCTAGCAGGAAACAGATGGTTGCCTCAAATTAGGATAATTTGAGGAAGGTTTAATAAATGGACTATTCACAAGGTGTGAGAAGTATGTAAGGAAACCAGAGGACATAGTGAAGTTCCCTGGGGATAATAACAGCCCAAAGGGTATCCCAAAGGGAAAGATTGGCTACCAGAATCCAAAAGTAGAGAGTCAAGTAACATGCCATCTTGGACATAACCGTGGCCTTCAGTTATAGATGTACAGTTAACTTAAGATAACCCCACAGAGATGGAACTTATAAATGCAAATACAAAGACTTCATTCTCTTATTCCTTCTGATCTCATGCTAGGGGTCTTAGTGACCAATACAACCAGAAGCCAAATGGCAATGGAACACATTGATACCGTCTTTACAGATCAGCCTCTCAGAGCAAAGAAAAGGGTAGAGAATGCATATAAAAGGGAAAATAGAACATATTATGCACAAATGGTCCAATAACGATATGTTACTAGAGACAGTAAGTTAATTTGAGATGGGACTATCAGAGAAATTATGAGATGAATACTTGTCAAATATATGAATTATGATATGATTTAAGAGAATAGGGAGTATGTTTACATTTTATTTCTGTGTCCACCCAAACCCTTCCTAGATTTATGCCAGGTAGAATGTAAGTGCACATTGAATGGCTATTGAGTGAATGACTGGATATGAATGGAAGAATGAATTAAGGTATATTTCTGGAAGCAACATGAAAAGCTGAGAACAGAAGAAAGCTGATAAGAAAACTAACAGGATCCATTAAACTTTCAATAATATATATTCAAAATAACAGATATTTAAAATAACAGTAACTTAAAACAAGATTGAATTTTATTTATTTGCCATGTAAAAGTCATATAGGCAGTCCCCAACTAATATTATAGCTCTACTCATTGAAAGCCTCATGGAGTCAGTTCTTTCAGCTGTCTGCCCTGCCACTCTCCTTGGAGCATGGCCCTCAACCTCATGATTCAATATAGAATTCCCCCATCCATCCATCCACACTCCAAAGATAATGGAATGGCAGAAAGGCAGAACAAGCATTTCTGTGGCACTGCCATTTAACAGAACTCATACCCACATTTAACTAAGGAAAGATAAACAATGAAGTTTTTTTGTTGTTTTTTGTTTGTTTGTTTTGTTTTTTCTCTAGTGACCATGTTTAAGCTAAAAATTGGTAGTGCTATAGTGATGGGGGAGAATTGCTGTTGGGGGGCAGCCTGAAGTCTCTGCCACAGGAAGCCTAAATTCTGCTTCTAGCTTTATCATGAAACCACTCATAAAGCATTGAATGCTACATTCCATTTTGGGAGACAGTTTTTTTCACCTATAAAGTGAGAAAATTAGATTTGACTAGAAGTCTTCGAATTATTCTTTAAGGAATTCCTCCATTTAAAAAAATAATAACTTGATACTCCTCAAAACCTGTGAGAGTTGCTGTGGGAATATATAACAAGGTTATATAAGTCTTGGTATACTTCCAGAAGTGTTTTCTATACCAGAGAAAAAAGACATGTCCAAATAGCTATAATAATTTAAAGTATGCAAATAGGATCTTTTGAGTTGCTTAAAGAATTAATGATAAAAATAAACACCATACAGAAGATGGTGTTTAAGCTAAGCCTTGAAAGATGGGTAGAATTACTGAATATAGAGTTGAAAATAAGGGAGCTCCAACACTGGGAGAATAGGATGGACAGGAAGGTTAAAACTGGAAACCCTTAATTATCGTATTGGCCATATCCTTTACTTATTCAACGCATAGACACTGGATCCACTTCTTGATATAAACAATCCTATTTTTTTCTCACAATAGCTTTTTGGAATAGGCAGAATTATACCAATTTAGGGGATAAATAATCTAAGGCTAAAAAATAAATTACTTCAGTAAGTCCACATGATGAATTCATATCAGGGCCAAGATTTCAACCATGACTTTGACTTCTAACACCATGCCCTGGCTCTTTGATGGACACACTAATACCCAAATAGATTTTTTAGAAAGGGATTCATTTTATCCAAAGCAGCATCTTAACAAAGCAAATTTAATGGAACTGCAGAGCATACCTATGCCAGCTGAACTAGATTAGGGAGGCTCTGTGAATTGGCTCAATCTATGTTCTGGGCTTTGAAGCAGATACCAAAGATTTTAAGGCTTTCTGGCATGCGTAGTACTTTTGCAGCCAGGACCATTCTCAGTTACCAGGGTGTTTGATATGCCTTTTGTCTGCAGGCACCACTATAATTAGTTAATTCTTATTCCAATTTGGAGGGTGGATAATTACCAGTGGGAAGGCTAAACATGCCAACATCCAGATCTTAGGGAAAGCAGGAGGAAGGCAAGATTTTGAACTTTACTGCTGGAGCTATTAATCACCATGGTCATAGATGCTACTGGTAGTAATTATATCATCAAAGATGGCATTTTATTTTGTTTCTCAAAGCTTGAGGAGGTTCCAGGTCTCCTCTGCTTTTTACTTTCTCTTTCATGTTGTGTTTCCAATGGGCACATGTGCAGCCCCAAGTTTGGTCAGAAGTGTGGAGCTGGCTTGGGCCTTCTCTGATCTCCACTGAGTCAGCACTCAGTCTTGCCCAGGAATATGCTTGTCCCAACTATGCAACTGTCAGCCTTCCTCTTTCTTCCACGCCTGTGAGGAGCATTTCCATAGATAATTGCTGCTCGGTGTGGCCACTGCCCAGCTCTCCAAATTGAGTGAGTCCCTTCCACCTTTGCAAAGAAGCTGCCACTCTTCACAAGCTGTCCTGCCCACTCAAAACCTTACATTCACCAAGCTGGGGCTAAAATGGAATAACCCAGGTCAGAACATCACAGATTTTTCATCTTTATTACCTAAAGTTCAACAACTTTTCAAATATAATGATTTTGAGATTGTTGTATGCTTTTGGTCAATTTCCAAAGCATAAATACGGTTATTTGTGTTAATTTTTTGTGTTAGTGAAAAGATATTTTCATTCTGATATAACCAAAAGTGGATTTTAACTGACAAACATTAATTTTTAAACTTTCTTTGCCCTTTTATTGCCAGACACAGTAAAATAGGCCATTTTTTTCACATGTCATTGGACTAATTAGATGGACACATAGTTATGTGTATGTATGTGTATGTGCAAAAAGAATTGGATGTAGCAAGCCATTCCTATACTTAGAATACTTGCCAAAGAGGAAGTATCTAATAAAGAATATATAAGATAGTGTATTTTAGGGAATCTCCAGATAGTCATTTATATGAGAATAATATTGTCTAGCCTCTGCTACTGGTTAGCTCTGTGAGCTTGGGAAAATCACTTCCTCTCTATGGCCCTTGGAAAGTCAGACACGATTACTTCAAACATCTCTTCCATCTCCAACATAAATTATGGTTAAGATGTTCATGGCATTTCAATTGTATGATTCTGTCTGAATACCACATCAGCCTCTTGTACTGTTGCCTCTTAATCTTCCCTTAATTTTATAATAATGGCTAACAGTTACCGAGTGCTTAGGATGTGCCAGGACCAACACTATGACACCCACAGCCACACACACGTATACATATCATGTCACTTTATCCTCATAACACCTATTATATGGTTAGTACTATTCTTGATGCCTATGGTGTGCCTCACACTTTGTAGATTCTGGAGATAGAGCAGTGAAAACAGGCAGAAGTCCACTCCCTCATGTGGCTTGCATTATGGTAAGAAGATAAAACAATATTGGAATAATTAAATCAAGAAGGAGGATCCATTTTAGGAAGAAAGTTTCACTTAGAAGGTCGCGTTTGGCTCTGCGCCTGTGGCTCAATTGGCTAAGGCGCCAGCCACGTACACCTAAGGTGGTAGGTTTGAATCCCCAACCCGGGCCCGCCAAACAACAATGATGGCTGCAACCAAAAAATGGCCAGGCGTTGTGGCGGGTGCCTGTGGTCCCAGCTACTTGGGAGGCGGAGGCAGGAGACTCGCTTGAGCCCAGGAGTTGGAGGTTGCTATGAGCTGTGAAGC
>CAUYQV010136914.1:0-14915 GCA_963574575.1 Galagoides demidoff | reverse complement strand
AATTTCTTCAAGTGTTTTCCCTACACTTTCTTCTAGTATATTTATGGTTTCCTGTCTTAAGTTTAAATCTTTAATCCAGTGTAATGCCTTCCTCACAAAGAAACATCATAGTCATTACCAACATCATTTCTTAAGGAAATACTAATCCTAAACTAAGGTGAATGGAATGACATCAAATGTCTCAGCATCTCATGAGGCATGAGAAAAAAGAAAGTATTCATTCAGACTTCTTTGAACAGCTTCATTAAAGAGGCTGGGTCATCTTGAATCATCCCCAAAGTATTCTAAATTCCAAGCTAGCAACAAGTATCCAAATTTTGACTGCTGTTCATTATAGACAGCATATTGTTTTAAGCTTAAATATATAATTTCAACCACTAAATATGTGTGACAAAATATACTATAAGAGTAACATAATTCACATGTCATACGGTTTTGCCCCTATATATGACCTGGGACATAATTTCAGTACATTTTTTTGCAGTTTTTGGCCAGGGCTGGGTTTGAACCCACCACCTCCAGCATATGGGGCCAGCACTCTGCCTTTGAGCCACAGCCACCATCCAATATCAGTATTCTTAATGATTTACCCAGGAACCACTGTATCTTTGGTGACATTCTATTGGTCATATATAATTTATAGAATAATAAATGTTTACCACAATATAATTGTTCATTATTTCCTGCTGAAATATATGACCTGTTCTCATAATCTATTTTATGATTTAGGTTCTAGTAATACTTGCAGAAATCAGGGCCACTTATTTAGTAAAGAAAGATGGCTAGGTTAAATCCTTCACAGAGAAAATAATAACACACCCAAATCATATCTTCCAAGTTTACATTTTCAAATAAAATTAAAAACACCAGCAAATGTTCCGCTTTATTCTTTGGCCATGATAGCACAGCACAGAACACTTTACACTTGACTAGAATACCATTTAGACAATGACCAGGTTATTCCTTCCAAAGAGCTTCAAAATATGTTTACAGAAGGAATGGACTACACCAGATAAGGATTATTTCCAGGTTAGGATTCATGAGTCCATAAACTGCAAACAGGTACATGCCCCAATAGGTTAGAAGAGGCCAAAAAGACAGACTCAGGTGTAGGCCACATCAAAAGACTATTGATACTCCAGGAATTGAAGAGCATTCTTCACGAGCATTTCATTCAATGTGGCTGTTTAGGTTTCAGGTCATTGGGAATTTGTCCACCAATGAATTCCAACTGTCCTCTCTAAAGTGAACCCATGAAAGGAACAAGTAGATAAACATTCGCCATTCCCGAAGCTTCCCTGAAACTGATGGCTAGTGGGTTGTTTTAGGCTGGACCCAGTGCAGGGTGTATATGCACTTCTCAGGTCTCTGCAGTGAGAGTGACCGACTGATGATCACAGCTGTTGAGCCTCAGAATCCAATGCTACTGTGGTTAAAATCTAACAAGGCTGAAACCCATCATCTATCACTGCATTTTCAACAAGCCCCAAGTCCCCATGGGTGCTTCTCGGTCTGGCAGAGACACTAAAGGAGGCCATTTCCATGAGACACAGGACTTCCCTAAAAGGTGAATTTGGGTTTGGGATGCCGTCAAGGAAGAGCCCCAACTTCGTAGAGGACAGCAAGGATTAAACCTGCCATTGCTTCATAGGTGTAGAACCTACTGAGACATCATGGGTTACAAGACAGTTCATTACAACACAGGAAACAGCACAAGCATCAGCATAGTTTCTCCAGCTCCCCTTCCCCCAAGTCCCACAGGTAATTCAACAGGCTCAGAAGAATGCTACAAATACAGGGAGATGCACCACTGCTCAGGAACCTAGGGTTAAGGACTCAGGATTTTTGGAGCAATCAGCAAACAAATCAGTGCCCTCTCCACCCCCAGAAGTGAACAGTTAACAGCAGTCACACTGTGGCCACCTTATCTACTTTGTTGCCTATGTGATTATCTGCAGCAGTGGCTCAGTATTAGGAGATGGATAAAGTCCTTCAGTTTAAGACACCATGAACGTGCAGGGGTGCGTAGGGCCCATGAGGGACTTCATTCATGACAGAGACATCTGTTTTGCTAAAATGTTCTTAGAACTGGACTGCTGGTGATAGATATGTTATTTAGCTTGATATAATCATCCCACATTATATTCATAAGTCCTATTATTGTGTACCCCATATATACAATTATAATCTGTCAATTCACAATGAAGTAAAATAAAAATAACTTGAGAATGGTACCCCACAGTCTAAGCCTTTTCCTACAGTTCCTTCCTTTCTCCCCTCTCTCCCTTCCCTCTCTTCCACCCTGTCACTCCTTTGATGCGTACCTGGGCTCTCCCTGACCCCTCTGGCTCGCTCCTCATTTTCCCCTACAGGTATTTTCCCTAATAAATTTCTCATATTTCTAGTCCCATCTTACCATCTGCCTCTCAGAGAACCCAAAGTAGCATAAGTGGTACCTGCAGTGGTCCAAACAAACAAGCAACTGTGAGCCACTTCACTCATTGCCAGTTGAGTAAAACAGACACTGTCCTGAGGGCGTGAATAGTCCCAGTCACAGGGTGGCAGTCCAACTGCATTCAGTGGAGATGACCTGGATAACTGGGAGAATGGTCTTACAGCTGTGCTGACTCTGACTTTAAAAAAATCTAGGTGAGATAAGTCCTGCAAAGACAGTGGAGACAGCTGGATAGCTTAAGACTCTTAAGTTGTCATGATGCCCTGCTGCAGGGTAATGAGAAATGAGTGATATCATTAATATGGATGAATTCTCAGTCAATATGTGGACAAAGACTGTGAAAGAGCCAGAGGGCTTCTGTAGAGCTTATATAGAGGTCTTTGCCTCCTGCAGTGGAGGAGCAGACACAGTTTGTGAAAGAGAAGATGTGATCAAGTTGCAAACTCCAGGAAAATTAAACAGTCAATATTGATCACACCACAGGTCTGTTTGCTACAGGCAGGGCCACGTGACTTCATGTGGTTGGAAAGGCTCTGAAACAAAGGATAGGAACATCTGACTAGGCGGCCCTGGCAGTGCTGGATCTGCAGACACTGTTAGGTAGCAGATAGGGCCCACTCTCCCCTAGTAGAAGTTAGCACTTGCCCTCTACTGGAAGATGCCACAGAGGCTAAGCACACTAGGCAACCAGTGCCCCCCTTCACAGGAGCTATCCCCAGCCCTCCCTCTCTTTGTTAAACTAATAACTAGGAGTTAATCCCAGCATACTTGTCTGAGGAAATGTTGGGCCTAATAAAGGAGAAGGGATCCCACATCAAAGAGCTGCAAAAGTTAGCTGGCACATAGTGACAGGCACAGCGGCAGCATTGGGTTTGGATTTTGAGGGTGTATAGCAAGAAAGCAGGAAAAGCAAGAATTCATAGACTTGGAAGCACTTTCTCAATTTACAAGATTTAGATTTAATTCCCTGAGAAGGATCACAGAGGGTGAGAAGTCTCAACTGTGGCCGATCTCAGAGGCCTGGTGAAAGTAATGGCCAATTCTGGGCAAAGTAGAAAGGCCTGAGCTGCCTTGACAAATGGCAGAGGAAGGAAATGAAGGGGAGTGGGCATGATGGAGTGTACACATGACAGGTGGTCAAAAACCCCACCAGAAGACAGCATCCCATAGTGGGGCCCAAGGACACCCATGCAACAAGGTCATCACAGGGAGGGCACTGGTGAGAGGGGCACCAGCATCACTCAGTTTGGAGTTGGCCACCTCTGAAGACCAGGGCTGACAATAAGAGAGACCATCACAGAGCTGGGCTCATCAACACCCAGGGGGCCCAATGGGACCCCCAGAGTAACAGAGACCAGGTAGAGATGCAGAACCTCCATAAGGCAGGAGACTGCAAACACCACAAATCTGAAGGTCAGCCAAGGGGGCTTTACTTTCACAAAGTTGTGGGGATGGGTACTGGAACATGGTATCATTAGGAGCAATATATTCAGTCAATATAGGTATTTCTCATTATCCACAAGCTCAGAAAGAGTCTCTACTAAAAAATAAAAAAATAAAAACTAAGACTGAAACTGTACCCACACTTCTCGCCACTAAGAAAAACTGATTCTCACTTGATAAAACATTTAAATTTAAGACATGAAACTATAAAAATACTAGAAGAGAGTGCAGGGAATATTCTTGAAGATATTGGCCTGGGAAAACATTTTATGAGGAAGACACCCCCATCCCAACCCGGCAATTGTAGCAGCACCAAAAAATAAAAAATAAATTGTCGGGATTTGATGAAGCTAAAAATCTTCTGCATGGCTAACAGCACCACAACTAAAGCAGTCTTTGGAATGGGAGATTTTTGCATGTTATGATTCTGACAAAGGTCTGATAACTACAATCTACAGAGAACACAAAATCAGTAAGATCAATTCCATTTCTTTGTGGGCAAGAGACATGAACAGAAACTTCTCTGAAGATGATAGACCAATTGCCAATAAACGTATGAAAAAGTGCTCATCAGTGTGGTGCCTGTGCCCCAAACTAATAGAGTGCCAGCTCCCATATGCCAGAGGTGGCAGGTTCAAACCAAACCCCAGCCAAAAACTGCAAAAAAAAAAAAAAAAGAAAAGAAAAGAAAAAAGTGCTCATCAGAGAAATGCAAATCAAAACAACCCTGAGATATTACCTAACCCCAGTGAGATTAGCCCACATCACAAAGTCCCAAAGCTACAGAGGCTGGCATGGATGTGAAGACAGGGGAACACTTTTACACTGTTGGTGGGACTGCAAACTCATACAGCCTCTTTCAAAAGAAATATGGAGAATCCTCCAAGAACTCAAATTAGATCTCCCATTTGACCCTGCAATCCCACTACTAGGCATCTACTCAGAAGAAAAAAAAATCATTTTACCATAAGGACATTTGCACTAGATTGTTTATTGCAGCTTAATTTACAATCACCAGCATGTGGAAACAACCTAAATGCCCACTGACTCAGGAATGAATTACAAATTATGGCACATGCACAGCATGGAATACTATTCAGCCATAAAAATATGGTGACTTCATATCTTTTGTAATATCCCAAATGGAGTTTAGAAAGCTGAGGTAGGTTCACCCAATAAAAAGTTGTCCTGCCTTGCTCAGCTCCCAGACTTCAGCCCATTTTCAGATCTGGAAAGAAGTGGCTGAGTCCCTCAGAAGGACAATGGCAAGTAAATGATGATTCATCCAGTACTTGGCAAAGGGACCTATAGCTATTTACTTGGGTATGAGTACACTGGGGCCCAGACATTTAGAGAAATATTGGACTCCACATTTAAGTTGGCTGATACCTGGAGACAAGCAACATCATTACGGCCCCATATAAAGGTTGAATAATACCTGAAGTGTTGGCTAAAACAGGGCTCACAGTAGGCACGCTCACCCACCCAGTGGCTATTTCCTAGTCCCAAGTATGTAATTGGAGTTGACTTGGTAGTTAGCAGTAACCCACACATGGCCTATTGGGTAAGAGCTATCACAATGAGAAAAGCCAAGCAGAAACCTCTGAAACTGCCCCTCACCGTGGACAAAATAGTAAATTGTGATTAGTGTTCTATCAATTCAGCTTAGGCTACAATACAGGTGGCCATAAAGTTTATGTGCAATTTTAAACTGTACAGTGTTTTAAATTGCACATGAATTTATGGTCACCCTGCATTTTGTACATATGGTTAACATCTATAACCAGTTAAGCAATAATTACCTTCAAAAATGTGGGTGACCCAAAACCAATCAGTTGAAAGCCAAATTGTATATAAAACCAGCACATTGTACCCCAGGACTGCATTAATGTACACAGCTATGATTTAATAAAGAAAAAAAAAGCAAAACTGAGGTTTCCCTGAAGAAGAAATTTCTGCCTGTGTCAGCTCTTATCCCAGGAATTTCAGGCTACCTAACCAGGTCCTACAATTGTGTCATCTAGTTCCCTGCTATACAAGGTCTGACAATTCATCTTAGAAAAAGTGCTGCAGACCTCATTGCTGAAAATCACTAGTTACCAGATGGCCAAGGGGAATACCTCAAAGGCGACCATAGTAGTATTTAGCAATGAGGCAGGTAGCACTTCTAGGATGACTTTGCGAATTTAACTATCAGACGTCCGATACATAGAAACCACACAAAATGACCCAGTCAAGTGCATGGGCCTTTGTCACTGGCTATCAGAATTGGCATAATGGGCACGTGAACAGAGCAGCCACAATGGCTGAGATGGAGGCCAAAATTAAAAGGTGTAACTCCTGCTTACCAAGGAAACCTGGCAGGACTCTTCTAATAGATGACTCACCTTGATCCTACTGACTCGTAGAACTGGACCACAAGACTTCCTACCCAATCTTCTTTCCTTCCCCTTCTTCTCCAGAGGTTAGACCTACAAAGCCTGACAGTGTTCCCAGACTCTTCCATTTCCCCCATCTTCCTTCCAAATCTCCTGCACTTCTCATCAAGGACCCAAACTAACACAGAGAGAAATCTAACTTGATATGCTATTAAGGCACTGGTCTTCTGTTTAGCAGGGTTAGGAATTCACTTTTAATAATTAACGATCAGGGAACTAAAGGTTCTGTGAACTAATTCCTACTAAACTGAGACTGGCAGATAAAAAGTTAATACTCAGAAGACGTAATCCTAGCACTCTGGGAGGCTAAGGCAGGTAGACTGCATGAGCTCACAAGTTCAAGACCAACTTCAGCCGTATCAAGACCTCCTCCTCTCTAAAAATAGCCAGGCATTGTAGTGGGCGCCTGTAGCCCCAGCTACTTGGGAGGGTGAGACAAGAGAATTGCTTCAGCCCAAGAATTTGAGGTTGCAATGAGCTATGAGGCTAGGGCACTCTACCAAGGGCAACAAAGTAAACCTGTCTCAAAAAAAAAAAAAAAAGATTCCAAATAATAAGGAACTGCCCAGCAGACAAGAGACATAGGTAATAGAGCTGACAAAGTTTTTCATCCCAGAAAGAGCAGCTACCTGAAAAGTGGCCTAAACCTAGAAGGTATCCTAGTATGTGTGGGACACAATAAGGAAGCTGACTAACCAAAAGATGGAAACAAACCAAACATCCACCGACCAAGTGGATAAACAGAATGTGATATAGTCATACAGTAGGATATTACACAGCCATAGAAGGGAATAGAGTATTGCCATATACTATACCAAAGATGGACCTCAGAAACATTAAGAAACCGGACACAAAAGACCATGAATTCAGGAAGACCAAAAACCACACTACAACAAGGATATTTGTACCAGAATGTTTATTGAAGCCCAATTCATAATTTCTAGGTCATGGAAGAAGCCCAAGTGCCCATTGACCCACAAATGGATCAAAAAATTGTGGCATTTATGTACAGCATGGAATATTATGCAGCCTTAAAGAAAGATGGAGACTTTACCTCCTTCATGTTTACATGGATAAAGCTGGAAAATAATTTTCTTAGCAAAGTTCTCAAGAATGGAAGAAAAAGTATCCAATGTAATCAACCCTACTGTGAAACTAATTTATAGCTTTCAAGCTATAATGCAATTATAGCCCAAGAATATGGGGAAACGGGAGAGGGAAGGAAAGAGAGGGGGGAGAACGGGTAAAGGGAGGGTGATTGGTGGGACCACACCTATAGTTCATCTTAGAAGAGTACGTGTGAATCTTTCTAAATGTAGAATATAAATGTCTTAACACAGTAACTAAGAAAATGACATGAAGGCTATGTTAACCAGTTTGATGAAAGTATTTCATATTGTCTAGAGAACCAGAACACTGTACCCCCTTAGAGAATTAATGTACACAGCTATGATTTAATTTTTTAAAAGACTATTATTTTCTGATTCCACTTATTTGAAATACCCATAATAGGCAAATCCACAAACATAAAACTGGTGATGACAGACAGGGGAGCAGGGGGTGAGCATGGGAGTGCAACGGGTTAGGGAGTTATTGTTTAGGGAATGGTTTCACAACACTGTCAATGTACCAAATGCCACTAAATTGTTCCCTTTAAAATGGTTAATTTGGGAGTGGGGGGGGGGAGGATGGGTGGAGGGAGGATGATTGGTGGGATCACGCCTATGGTTCATCCTATAAGGGTACATGTGAATCTCTCTAATTGTAGAATATAAATGCCTTAACACAATAACTAAGAAAAAGACATGAAGGCTATGTTAACCAGTTGGATGAAAGTATTTCAAATTGTATACAGAAACAGTACACTGTACCCCATGATAGTATTAATGTACACTGCTATGATTTAATAAAAAATTTTAAAAAACGGTTAATCTTACATTATGTGAACTTCACGTCAATACAAATAAATACATTGCAAGGAAAAATCTGGAAAGAGATGTATCAACCAAAAATAATTTCTTAAAAATTAAAAAGACAATAAAAAAAGTTTTAATGAGGGAGCTAGGG
Organism: Galagoides demidoff; assembly: GCA_963574575.1. NCBI lineage: Eukaryota > Metazoa > Chordata > Mammalia > Primates > Galagidae > Galagoides > Galagoides demidoff. Next base: position 6,512 of record CAUYQV010136914.1, on the reverse strand, counting down.
AGAGAGCTGATTTTGAGAATCTTTCCAAGTTCACATCAAGCTGGCCAAACCTAGTACACCACACTTCTCACTGTATAGTTCTGCCAACTGGAAAGGTCCTGTGATAATGATTCTTCAACATCTAACATGAAAACTAGAATTCTAGAATCGTCCAGTATTTCCCCTTTCCTGGCAATCACATCTCAAACTGGGGTCTATGAGTCTAAGACTCACATAAATGAACCGAAATGTAGGACACATATTCTGCTAAGTACCAAGTATATTCATTCTCAGGGACAATTAAATATGCTAAGACATCCAGGATATATGGCTGCTGAAACTACAGCCCTCTCAATGACTCTAATATTTAAAGGATTCAAACAGTTCATCCTCAGAGGTAAAAAATAGTAATAGCACAATTGAATCTGTCTTTGAAAAACACAATTCATTGCCAAATCTACTGAGCAGGTGAAAAGGCCTCAGTGATGCCTACGGTGACCAGGATTTGAGAAGTCCCGCTCCCGGGAGTGCCGAGCCCTTTTATGCCTGTGGGATTTGTCTCGGCTCTTACTTCTGCTTCTGTGACTACGTCCTTCAGAACGCCCATTGTTCCGGCTAGAATGTATGTCTGAGCTTCTCCCTCTGTCCTTATCTCTGTTCTTTTCTTCTCTTGCCTCCTTCCTGCTTGAGGACTTGTGTTCATGCTTGGGTTTCTCCTTCTTTAGCTCCTTCCCCAGGTCCTCTGAGGCACCACGGCAGGTGGTCCTGACCTTGGGGGAGCCTGAGCAGTGCTTCCGTCCCTCCCTGGACTCTGGCTTCTGAACTCTCTCAGAGTTCTTGCTGCTGAGTTTCTTAGGGCCTGGGTCATCCTTTTCCTTTGCTGCCTTGCTTCTGGGTGATGAAGAAGAAGATGACTGTTTTGCCTGTACTTCCCGGGCAGTCTTCCCCTTTTCTTTCTTTCTTTTCTTTTTTTCCTTTTTTTCCTTTTTTGCTAGAGGAAAAAAAAAAAGAGGGGGAGCCAAATAATAAGAAAAAGTTAAAGAATTCCTTCAATACAAGATCCATTCTTCTCTGGGTACATTACTTTAAGACAGGTGTTGTAGTTCAAAATATTCCCATGCTAGGAAGTGGAGAATATGCATAAGAAAAACACCTTTGGAAGCAACATGAAGCTGTCACAGTCTAGACTTCAAGTGCCTCTGAGAAGTCAACAGGGATGTCTGCCACCCTTGAAATGTCAAGTTACTATACAAGGCTACTCCATCCTGAATTACCACTTTAAAGACATTACCTCCAAAAACAGTCACATGCTTAGGTACTGGGGTTAAGACTTCAACATACCAACTTGGGGGGATACAGTTCTGCTCCTAATACTAGACTTCCACTGATCCCTCCCCTTTTCCTAATTAAAATAAGGTGCCCCAAGCCTTCCCTCTCCACATGTAAGAGTTGATTACCAACTGTCCAGGAACACTAGGAAGAGCATACACTAAAACTACCCAGAATCTTCTCTTGGATCTTAACGTTTTACCTTTTTTGTGCTTTTTTGTGGGTTCCTCATCTTCAGAGCCCTCAGACAAACTCGGTGAGGGGGTGTGAGCCCCACAACCAATCTCCTGCAGCCTTCTGGTCTCCTCATCTAGTTCTTCTGAGTCCTTAGGAGCCCGATAGTTAGACACATGATCCACTCGGATAGTTCGCCCTTTGATCTAAGCAGAGAGGGGATGCTTCAGCAAAGATAGCCTTTCTACCAAACTACATGAACCCAAGCAACAGAGAACCATGGTTTGAATCATAACCATTACTTTCTTACTAATTCTATCACTAAAGCAGACCTTCCCAAATGGTGTGTCATAGCACATACTAGATACTAATATACTCCACCCTTAGGGCAACCATGTGAGGGCCTGGGGCAGCTGGAGCCCCTTGGGAAATTCTACCAGCAGCCTCACTGGCTTATTCCAGGGTGCTATATGAATAGCTTCATGTTCTCCGTATGCCCTTAAGTGAAAAAAGACTGGGAAGTACTACTCCAAATCACAAACATCAAGGAAGAATGTGAGAATTAAATGCACAATGAATTACCCCAAATCTGTAACACTAGTTTACAATTAAATGTACCCTAGCCAGGCATGGTGGCTCACACCTGCAATCCCAGCAGTCTGGGAGGCTGAGGTGGGTGGATTGCTTGAGCTCAGTAGTTCAAGACCAGCTTGAACAAGACCAAGACCACATCTCTATTAAAAATAGAAAAGTGAACCAGGCATTACAGAGGTGCCTATGGTTCCAGGGACTTGAGAGGGTGAGGCTAGAAGATCACTCAAGGTTGCTGTGGGCTATGAAGCCAAGCAATTCCTGCCACCCAGGGTGATGGAGTGAGACGTGTCTCAAAAAAAAAAAAAAACTAAGAGCAAAGGGGAGCAGATGGGAAGAGGAGTCAAAGGGGAACAGTGAAGGGAAGGGACTATAAGGGAAGGGATGATGAAACCCAAAGGGAAGGGACGAAGGAAACCGATCGGACGGGATGAAAGGACCTGACTGAATGGGATAGGACGGGAAGAGAAGGGAACAGACCAAGGACCCAGAAGGGAAGGGATGAAGGGATGAAGGGACCTAAAGGGAAGGGACAAAGTGACCCAAAGAGAAGGAATGAAGGGACCCAAAGGGAAGGGACGAAGGGACCTGAAGGGACCTGAGGGCACAGAACGAAGAGACTCGATGGGATGGGAGAAGATGGGAAGGAAATGGACCCAAGGAAGGGTATGGAAGGAAAGGGACCCAGGGAAGGGAAGGGACAAAGGGACCGGAAGGGAAGGCACCAAGGGACCTGAAAGGAAGGAACGAAAGGACCCTACGGGATGGGATGAAGGGACCCAGGATGGGTGGAAGGGGAGGGGAGGGAAGGGACCAGAGAAGGGAAGGGACCCAGGAAAGGGAAAGGAAGGGACCCCAAGAGAAGGAACAAAGGGATCCAAAGGGAAGGCACGAAGGGACCTGAGGAACCCCAAGGGAGGGACAAAATAACTCGAAGGGAAGGGATGAAAGGACCCAAAGGGATCAGAAGAGAAGGAATGAAGGAACCTGAAGGGAAGAGATGAAGGAAGGGATGCGAAAGTAGGGAAGATGAGAGGGGATGGACGGGGGATGGAAGGGTCCCAAAGAGAAGGAACGAAGTGACCTGAAGGGAAGGGACGAAGGGACCTGAAAGGAAGGGATGAATGGACCCAAAGGGAAGGAACAAAGGGACCCGACTGGACAGGGGGAAGGGAAAGGTCCCAGGGATAGAAGAGACCCAGGGAAGGGAAGGGAAGGGAAGGGACCCGAAATGAAGAAACAAAGGGACTGGAAGGGAAGGGATGAAGGGACCCAAAGGGAAGAGACAAAGTGACCTGAAGAGAAGGAACAAAGGTACCAAAGGGAAGGGACGAAGAGACCAGAAGGGAAGGGACAAATGGACCCGAAGAGAAGGCACTAAGGGGCCCCAAGGGATGGCACGAGGGACCTGAAAGGAAGGGATGAAGAGACCCAAAGGGAAGGAATGAAAGGACCTGAGTGGACGGGAGGAAGGGAATAGGAGGAGTGGGGAGGGAAGGGAAGGGACCCAGGGAAGGGACTCAGGGATGGGAAGAGACCTAGAGAAGGGAAGGGATGAAGGGACCCAAAAGGACCCGAAGGAAAGGATGAAGGGATGGGATGAATGGACCAAACGGGATAGGAGGGAAAGGAAAGGGAAGGGTAGGGAAGGGAAGGGACAAATGGACCAGAAGAGAAGGAACAAAGGGCCCAAAGGGAAGGGTTGAAGGGACCCAAAGGGAAGGGACAAAGGGACCAGAAGGGAAGGAATGAAGAAACCTCAAGGGAAGAAACGAAGGGACCCGAAGGTAAGGGATGAAGGGACTCTAAAGGAAGGGATGAAGGGATCCTGTGGAACAGGTGAAAGAGAAGGGGAGGAGAGGAGAGGGAAGGGGAATGCAGGGGAGGGGAGGGAAGGGAAGGGATAAAGGGACACCAAGTCACCCGAAAGGAAGGGATGAAGGGATCCAAAGGGGAGGGACATAGGGACAAAGGGACCCGAAGGAAAGGGACAAAGTGACCCAAAGAGAAGGGACAAAGGACCCCAAAGGGACAGCAGGGGAAGGAAGGGACCCAAAGACCTATAGGGAAAGGAAAGTACGATGGGACCCAACGGGACGGAAAGGGAAGGAAGGGACCCAGGGAAGGGAAGGGAAGGGACCTGATGGGACTGGAAGGGTAGGGAAGGGAAGGGACAAGGGACTAGAAGGGAGGGCACAAAGGGACCCAAAGAGAAGGGACCCAGGGAAGGGAAGGGATGAAGGGACCTGATCCAGACGGGAAGAAGTGAAGAGAAGGGAAGGGGAGGGAAGGGAAGGGAAGGGAAGGGAAGGAACCCAGAGAAGGGAAAAGAAGAGAAAAGAGAATGACACATACCCTGAGGTGGGCTGGCAACTAGAAGAAATTCTTGAAATCAAGCTTAATGCTACAGCTGCTTTCTTAACACAGTAATTAGGAAGAGGCAAGGTCAGACCAATAGTTGGGAAGGCAGAAGGAATTAACAAAGGATCATTTTCTGGGGCAGCGCCTCTGGCTCAGTAAGTAGGGTGCCAGCCCCCTACACTGAAGATGGTGAGTTCAAACCCAGCCTTGGCCAAACTGCAACAAAAAAATAGCTGGGCGTTGTGGTGGGCACCTGTAGTCCCAGCTACGCAGGAGGCTGAGGCAGGAGAATGGCTGAAGCCCAAGACGTGGAGGTTGCTGTGAGCTGTGATGTCACAGCAATCTACCAAGGGCAATAACGTGAAACTCTGTCTCTTAAAAAAAAAAAAAAAGGATCGTTTTCTTTTTTCTTAACCCCCCCCATATTGTGCTCTATCCCTACCATAATGGCACTGGCTCACTCTGATTATTGTGCTACGTTCCACTCACAACTGTCCAAGTGAACAACAATGGACAATTAAAAAACATTCTCTTTTCAGGTAGATATAGACTTAGTCCATAGGAAAAGCCACCCACAATTTGAAAAGTTTGGCTTTTATTATTTCAGTACAAGGTCAGATTTTTATTCTTACCCTCAAGCCTGAGCAGCTTCAGTTACCTAGCCTATTCCCATTTTGAAATAATTTTTGAAAACCTTCCTTTTACATTGACTCCTTCTGACTGCTGGGTCCCTAAACATCAAGCCTAGAACCGAATCTCCCCCCATTCTATAATCTCTAGCTATTTCATACTGGTATAATCGGTAACAAACTGTCCAAATCAAGAGTTATCCTTTATCCTAGGACAATGTTCATTTCAACTGCATCATTTTCCTAAACATGCAGGGGCTCCATGGAGCAAAGACAAGACTGACTTGACTATCTCCTTCTCTCAGTTCAGTGCCTCACTTACAAGGGTGGGGATGAAAGGGACAGAAAACAGAAAATTTTAGAATGAGTTACTTCTGTGAAATTGTCCTCAGATTTTAGCTAGAGAATTCCCAGACCGCATGTGCTAGGTCACAGGAGACATAAGACTGGTATACATGGCTAAGTCTAAGGTCATGAGGCCACGATGAAACCCAACCCCCCTGACAAGGAATAACATGGAAGAGCAGTGTTTGTTAGTCTCTTGTTCTCCAGTGCATCAGAGATGAGTGGAGGACAAGGAAGAAAGGTAAAAAACAGAGGCCTAGATGGGGAGCAGGCCTGGGATCTACGCTCCTGGAGAGATAGTTTGCTAACAGATGGGGAAAAAACAAATCCTGGTAGGACCATGAGCCAAAAGAATTCTTTTGTGGCATTACTTCCTAGCCAGTTATGTCTCTATACTTCCTCTGCAGCCCTCAGAATACACATAAGTGACCAGCTCTGTTCTCCGGCCTGTGGGGACCAGGTAGAAAACAAAACCTAACACTACACATGAGAAGAGTCCAGCTAATACTGCTTAACAAGCACACTCACCTTGATTCCGTTAAAATTGTCAACGGCCAGAATTGTGCTCCTCTGGTCTTCATAGCAGAGGAAACAGAATCCTTTGGATTTCCCAGTCTTCTTGTCCCGCACGAGATTAATGTTAACAATCTCCCCGTACCTATTGATTTTTAAAAGAGTAAGACACTACTGACTTAAAATGTGAAAACTTGCAGATGGGGTAATAAAACAAAATTCAAATAATATACTCTGTACAGCATTTAAAATAAGATGATGTAAAAAGGTTAAACATTAAAAGTCAGACAAGAAAAGGAACACTCAAGTAAAAAAACTGGTGGCAATATCAAGATCAAAGTCAAATTCAAGGCCAAAATAAAAACATTTAGTGGAACCCAGAAGTATTTTACATTGAAAAAGGTCCTAATATACATTTAAAGTTCTAAGTCATGAAATTCCATGCATCAATTAGGAAATCAAAAAAAGTTTAATTAAAAAACTATTAGAAAGATAAAGAAAGGTTTGGCGCCCGAGCTCAGTGGTTAGGGCACCAACCACATGCACTGGGTCTGGCAGGTTCAAACCCAGCCTGGGCCTGCTAAACAACAA
>CAUYQV010136910.1:0-13339 GCA_963574575.1 Galagoides demidoff | reverse complement strand
GTGAGCGTGTCCGTGATAGGATGCGCACGGTCCCGACTACCTTCTCCTCCAGCCTAATATAAGGCTGATATTGTGCCTCTCAAGACCACAGGTGTAGAGACTGCCAATTCACCCAATGATTCATCTCACGAGCTCTCATGCTTGTTAGGAGAGCTAAATCTCTCTCCATGCCTTTTCCACCAAGGTGTTCCATTATTGAGCTACCGGTATTTCTTATAATTCTCACTCCTCGTAGCCATGGGCTATACAGGCTGCTACAGAAGCTCAGCCTTCTGCCTGGCTTCCAAGAACTTCCACAGTGCCACCCTGTTATCTATTGCTCATCTTTACCCGTGGAAAGCTGCCCTCCTTTCTGTTCTAGCTGCAGACCAACTTCCTTCCTACCCATTCACTGACACTTGACCTGGATTTCCCCTCCACGTCTGCCTCCAATTCCAGTCTTTTAGCCTTGAAGCCCTCTTCCATGAAACCCTCCATGGGCAACAGAGCACTCTCCCTCCCCATTAATCTTGCTGCTCATTCCTACAACTTGAAGTATCTGTATGCACAATTTTGCATTTTGTCTCTATAGCTAAGTTTTTTTCTTGAGACAGTGTTTCATTATGTCGCCCTCGGTAGAGTGCCATGGCATCACAATTCACAGCAACCTCAAACTCTTGGGCTTAAGTGATTCTTTTGCCTTAGTCTCCTGAGTAGCTGGTACTACAGGTGCCCCCTACAACGCCCAGCTATTTTTTCATTGTAGTTGTCATTGTTGTTTAGCTGGCCCGGATTGGATTTGAACCTGCCAGCCTTGGTGTATGTGGCCAGCACTCTACCCTCTGAGATATGGGTGCTGCCCTTAGCTAAGTTTTAAATCTTTAAGTAGGGACTGTGTGTTACATTTCTTGTGCTCTAATCAAAAGATTGCAGGCATCAGGCTATTCCAGGTCTGCCGTACACAAGGTTGGGAGCCTATTTGTAGTGTGCCTGGCAAATGTTAGGGACATGTATCCATCTGTTCTTTAATTTTCACCATATTATCTAGCACAATGGTGAAGATATGAGGCACACTCAGTTTCTTCACTGAAAAATGATAAATAAACCCTGGCTGTATTGTGAAATTCAAGATCATGATTTGGGACTTGTGTTTTCTAGTGTGGTATGATCTCTGACAAGTTTACAACAACCCACTGAGATAATGCTGTGCTGTGGGGTTTCCTTACCTGGGACATCGCAAGTGAATAATATAGACCTTGCTTTGCCATTAGCTCAGCGTGTGTTCCTTTCTCCGCCACAGCCCCGTCCTTTATGGTCACGATCAGATCTGCGTTTCTAATTGTGGAAAGGCGATGTGCCACCACGATTGTCGTCCGGCCTTTGCTGGCCTACAGAAAAAAACGGATAGAAAATAAATGCGAGATTAGTAGAAGTAACAGCCTCTGCAATACTCAGGAAAACTTATTGCACCTTATTTTAAATATTAGAGAATCTCATCCTTGGATACAGAAATTTGGAGACTTTTAATAGACTAAGGAGACCAATAAGAAATTAGAATAAAAAATAGAGTCAGAAAGTTACTTACATTCCAAATCAGTGGTTTCATAAATATCATAGAATTTTAGAACTGGAAAGGAACCAAAAAACTAATTTGAGCCACGTATGAACTTCATGGCTATTGTAACAAGAAGGAAGTAACTTAAACTCACTATCTCTTTTTTATCATCTCTAAAATAGAAATATTACTTGATAGGCTGAATACAATTTCAAGATGACAAATATTTTTAACTTTTTTGCGATGATCATCAACCTCTGGAAAGGCACACATATTGCAAGGCTGTAGAGCATACTTGCAAACTGACTACGCCCACGTCATAGACCTCAGGTCAAGTAAACCATCGTTGCCAGAAGCCATCCTTCCTCATACTCTTTTCCACTTGCTCTGACCACTCACCCACACCAAAGGCAACCACCACTATGATTTTTTTTTTTCCTATTTTAGACCAATGAGAGATTATACAGTATACTTTCTTCTGTGTCTGGATATTTTGTTTTTGAGATTCATCTATTTTGTCGTAATGGTTGCGATCATTTATTTTTAGTGCCGCACAGCATTGCATTGTGTAAATATACCACAATTTATACACCTCTTCTGATGCCATCTAGATAGTTTTCAGGGTTTTTTTCCCCTTTGTGCATGGATTGCTGCACAGGTTTATTTGCTGAACATGTGTACACGATTTTGCCTGTTGTATATCTAAGAGAGCCATAGGTGTACATGCATATATGCTCTGTTTTATTAAGTTCTTCCAAATGGTTTTTCGAAGTGGTTGTCCCAATTTATAACCCTCCATGAGAGGTTACCCACGGTAGAGTCATGGTTGCCCTGAAGGAACTTTGTCTTTGTCTGCAGGTAAGTGCTAATTATATCGTACTTTTACTTTCATTTTCCTGATGACTACTAAAATTGAACAGCTTTTCTTTTCTTTTTTTTTTTTTTTTTTTTTTTGAGACAGAGCCTCAAGCTGTTCCCCTGGGTAGAGTGCCATGGCATCACAGCTCACAGTAACCTCCCACTCCTGGGCTCAAGCGAGTCTCCTGCCTCAGCCTCCCGAGTAGCTGGGACCACAGGTGCCTGCCACAACACCCGGCTATTTTTTGGTTGCAGCTGTCATTGTTGTTTGGCGGGCCTGGGCTACATTTGAACCCGCCACCTTGGGTGTATGTGGCTGGCGCCTTAGCCAGTTGACCCACAGGCACCAAGCCTTGAACAGCTTTTCAAATGGTTAGTGACAATTTGAATGTTCTCTCTTGTGAATTGTTCAACTTTTTTCTCATTTGTCTATTGGAATTGTCTTTTTCTTGTCAATTTTCCTGAGTTGTTTGTATACTCCAGGTACAAAGACTCTGTCGGATGTTATGAATTACAATTATTTTTCTCCCTTTCTATAGTTGTCTTTTTTCTCTCTTAATGATCTATTTTGGTGAACAAATTAAGAAATTTTTTAATTTTTTTTTGAGACAGAATCTCATTATGTCACCCTTGGTAGAGTGCCATGGTGTCACAGCTAATAGCCACCTCAAACTTTCTTTGGCTTAAGTGATTCAGCGTCCCAAGTAGTGAGTAGCTGGGACTACAGGCACCCACCACAATGCTGGGCTATCCTTTGGTTGCAATTGTCATTGTCATTTAGCAGGCCCAGGTCAGGTTTGAACCCTCCAGCCTCAGTGTATTTGTCTGGCTAGCTCACTGGGTTATGGGTGCCAAGCCAAGAAATTTTAATGATGTCTAATTTATCATCTTTCCTTTTTTATAATTTATACTTCTCGTGTACTGTTTAAGAAATCTTTACTCCAGTGTCACACAGATATTTTGCTATGTTTTACCTTATAGTCACCATCGTTTTGCCTTTCATATTTAGATCTGTAATTAAACTGTAATTGAGTTTGGTGTGAGATGTCAAATAGGAGTCAAGGTACATTCTTCCTGTATAGTTAACCAAGTATCCCAGCAGCATATGTTGAAAAGACCATTCTTTCCCCCATTGCACTGCAGAGCTGCCTTGATCATCAGTCAGGTGACTATTATTTTGTGTCTGTTTAATATTCCATATGCTATCCTGCTGTTTAGCTAGTCTATCACTGCACCAGTGCTATGCCATCTTAATTATTACAGATTTGGGCGGCACCCTGTGGCTCAGTGAGTAGGGCACCAGCCCCATATACTGAGGGTGGTGGTATACCATATACCCTGCCCCGGCCAAACTGCAACAAAAAAATAGCTGGGCATTGCGGCAGGCTTCCCAACTACTTAGGAGGCTGAGGTAAGGGAATCGCCTAAGCCCAAGAGCTGGAGGTTCCTGTGAGCTGTGATGTCACAGCACTTGAGGGTGACAAAGTGAGACTCTGCTGTAAAAAAAAAATTACTACAGATTTAAAATAAACATTGATACATATTAATCTAGACTTCCCTTCACTCTTAGCTTAAGCCAAGTGGGAAAAGACCTCTACCTTTCTTGTTCCCCTGCAAGATCCTGTTGACTATTCTTGAGTGAATGTAAAAGCTTAGCACCATGAATGATACTTTTGGAGTACTACAAGCTTGCCAGGGACTTAACAAATAATATCTAATATTATTACCATTCATATTACTATTATGTTACAGCTGTTTACTTTTCTCATTATTGTTTTTCATCGTACTTATTGGACAGATGAAAACTGAGCCCAGAAAGTTGAGAAGCTTGCTGAATGCCTCAGCCAGCCTCTGGGAAGGCTGACACTGGGATCTGGTATGGTTTTCTTTGACCTTTCCTATTCCCAATCTATGAGAGGAAAACTTAAAACACTAGTTATTAAGATTAAAGAATAATGTGGAAAAATGTAGGAACAAATTTATATTCTATTATAACTACATTTTTAATAGAAAAGTTACCTATATAGGAATTTATCAAAATACTAACAGTGCCTCTTATTTAGTTATTGAGCTTGTGGGTTGCACTTTTATTTTTTGTGGGGACAGGGTTTTACTATGTAGCCTAGCCTGGAGTGAAATGGGGATATCATAGATTACTGTAATCTTGAACTCCTGGCTCAAGTGATCCTCCTGCTTCAGCCTCCCAAATCCATGAAATTATAGGTGTGAGCAACAGTGCCTGGCCAGGTTGTACTTTTATGGTCTCAATTTTCCCAATTTTATTTCATGTGAAGCTATTACACTTTTGTTTAAAAGCAAAAAAGCTAAACACTTTGGAAAAGCATGTTCTGCTTTAAATAGCTTTTATTGGCTTGGCACCCGTAGCACAGTGGTTACCGTGTTGGCCGCATACACCGAGGCTGGTGGGTTCGAGCCTGGCCTGGGATAGCTAAACAACAATGTACAACTGCAATAAAAAAATAGCCAGGCGTTATGGTGGGCACCTGTGGTTCCCACTACTTGGGAGGCTGAGACAGAGTCTAACTCTACCGCCTACAGTGCCTGTTCCTAGTGCCCAGCTCATAGCAACATCAAACTCGTGGGTTCAAGTGATCCTCCTGCCCCAGCTTCCTAAGTAGCTGGGACTACAAGCACAATGTCCAGCTAATTTTTCTATTTTTAGTAGAGATGGAGTCTTGCTCCTGCTTACGTTGGTCTTAAACTCCTGAGCTCAAGTAATCCTCCTGCCTCAGTCCCCCAGAGTGCTAAGATTATAGGTCTGAGCCACCATGCCCAGCCTAAAGGTCTTTTATTATTATTTCTATAGCATCTTGTTTTTTTTTTTTTAAATAAAAGCAGGTATGTTCTGAATACCTTTGGTTTATCTTAAGGTGATCTAAAGTGTCATCCAAACCAGGATGCTCTTGAATGGGATAAAAGGGGTAGACTGATCTTTCTCAGGAGATTTGGGAGACATCATCATATAACTATAACTTAAAACCATTTAAATTTATTCTCTAAGGTCAGAAATGTTAAAGAGAAATAACTTACACTATTCAGGTTTCAGATGGCAATTGAGAGATGGTACCTACCTAAATTTAGTATTCAATCTGGATTTCAATTTTTAAAATTATTTAGGGAAATAGGATTGGGGTTGGAGACTAGCAAAGCAGGGTATTCATTAAGCAGATATTGTTACTAATTTTTGGTTCTTGAAATACACTCATCTGTAAATGTCATATATATACACGCACATGCATTTATGTCAGGAATATATACATAGAGACACTGTCCATATATGTCCATACACATATATCTGATGCACATGTGAGTGTGCACACTTGTGCACACAGTTTGTATCACCTGAGCCAACCAGGAAACTAGGAATTTTGTAGTTTGGGTCAGTAAGGTGGAATGACATCTGAAGTTCAGAACTGAGACTGATCACTGTGTCACAGTCTGTCTGAAGTTCCTCATAGTCAGGGGTACAGGAAAGAGACCCTGTAGGGCCAGCTTCTAGGATGGATGAACAGTCAGGAGGGGCCCTGGGCTTAGAAGGTCCCAACTCATTTTTTCACACTCTGCTGTTTTCATTTTACCATTTTAAAAAATTTTCAAAGAAAAGAGTCCACATTTTCATTTTACACTGGGCCCTGCAAACTATGTAGCTGTCCCTGACCCCTAGTAAAGCTAAAGAGCCTTAAGAGAATGAAAAGATGGCTTGGCACCTGTAGCTCAGCGGCTAGGGCGCCAGCCACATACACTGGAGCGGGCAGGTTCGAATCCAGTCTGGGCCCACCAAACAACAATGACAACTACAACCAAAAAATAGCTGGGCATTCTGGTCAGTGCCTGTAGTCCCAGCTACTTGGGAGGATGAGGCAAGAGAATCAATCACTTAAGTCCAAGAGTTTGAGGTTGCTGTGAGCTGTGATGCCACAGCACTCTACCCAGGGTGATAGCTTGAGACTGTCTCAAAAAAAAGAAAAGAAAAAGAAAATGAAAGGTAAGACAAGCCTCAGAATGGGGAGAAATATTTTCTAATCATATGTCTGATAAAAACTTAAATTTAGAAACACAAAGAATATATAAAGAACCTTCAAAACTTGTTCATAAGAAAACAAAGGGCACAATTGAAAATCAGGCAAAAAATCTGAACAAACACTTTAACAAAGAAGAAATATGGACAGTTGTTAGCACATAAAAATGTTCAATATCATTAATCATGAGGATAATGCAAATTAAAAAGACGATTAAGATACCACTACCTGTTACTTCAGATGGCTAAACTTCAAATGATTGCCTAGTCCAAGTGTGCGGCAGTATTTGGAGTAGATGGAATTCTAGTGTATTTCTTGTAAGAACGTAAAAGGAAGACAGTTTGGTGCTTAACTAAAAACTTAAAACATACAACTGTAAGATTCAGCCATCCAAATCCGAGGTATTTACCCAAGAGAAATAAAAGCAAGCATCCACATAAAGGCTTGCATGTGAATGTTTAGAATAGCTTTATCTTTAGTATTCAAAAACTGAAAACACACCCAATGCCTCAGATGAGCATCAGTGTCAATTAACTCAAATTGTGGTACATTCACACCACAGAATGCTATTTGACAATAAAAAGGAATAAACTATTGATGCATTTCACAATGTGGATGAGTTTCATAACAATTACGCTGAGTGAAAGAAAGCCAGACACAACAGGACACCTGCCGTGTGATTCCATTTATATAAAGTTCTAGAAAATACAACTTTATCTATAGTGACAGTGAGCAAATCAGTGGTTGCCAAAGGTCAGGGGATAAAGTGGTTTCAAAGAGCGTGTGAAGAATTTGGTTGATTGACTTTCTTCATTGTGGTGATGATTTCACAGATGTAGATGAAACTTTTCCCATTGTATATTTTAATATGTTCAATTTATTATACATCAATGAAACCTCAAAAAAGCTTTAAGAAGGAAAAAAACTCTTGAGACAGAGTCTCACTTTGTGAGCCCTCAGAAGAGTGCTATGGCTCACAGCAACCTTAAACTCTAGGGCCGAAGTGATCTTCTTGCCTCAGCCTCCCAAGTAGCTGGGACTATAGGCGCTTGCCACAACACCTGGCTACTTTTTCTATTTTAATTGAAACAGAGTCTCACTCTTGTTTATGCTGGTCTCAAACTCCTGAGCTCAGGCAATCCACCCACCTTGGCCTCCCAGAGTGCTAGGATGACAGGCGTAGTTTTATTTTTGTTATTTTAAAAATATTGTATTTTAGAATAGTTTGAGATTTACAGAAATATAGTACAAAGAACTTCTGTATATCCTACACGCAATAGTTCCCAGTTCAAACATCTTACGTTGCATTTGCCAGAGAACCAGTTTTGACACATCATTACCTAAACTCTACACCTATTCAGATTTCTCTAATTCATTTATTTATTTTTTAAAGGGTTCTGTTTTAGTTCCTTTTTTTTTTTTTCTTAATCAGGGTCAGGCAAGTTTTGAACTTACCACCTGGGTTAGCAGGGCCAGCGCTCTAACTACTGATACAGTGCCCAGCTAGATTTCTCTGATTTTGTACCTAATATTCTTTTTTTGTTCTAGGATCACAACACTCCCCCATCCACAAGTATCACAATACATTTAGTTATCATGTCTTCTTAGGCTTCTTCTGGTTGCCAGAGTTTCTTAGATCTTCCTTGTTTTTGAACTTGAGGGGGTTTTGAGGAATATTGGTCAAATCTTTTATAGACAATCTCAATTTGGGCTTTTCTAATGCACCACCTTTTCAAAGACATTCAGCCTATGCTCAACCCACTCTTCTTTTTCAAGCTTCAAGTCTGATTTTTATTCTGTGTTTTGGAGATTTAAGGACCTGCCTACAGGCCCTTTTAAATTCCCTTTTAAGGAATACAAGAACACAGCTGCTGGGTGAGGGTCAAAAGCTGACAGCAGAGAAGGTGAAAACACTGCTCAGGCACCCAGCCTACTGGCCCACACCACTTCCATTTATTCAATTACATTTCCTTGAAGTTGCAAATGCTACTTTCTGAAAGCAAACAAATCTCAACCCTGTTTAATGAAACTATATGAAATAGCTGCGCGTTGTGACAGGCACCTATAGTCCCAGCTACTTGGGACTACTTTGTCACTCTATCGAGGGTGACACAGCAAGACTCTGTCTCTAAAAAAAAATTAAATTAAATTAAAAAAAATATTGTGTAATTAATGAGTTCAGTGATTTCATAATATACTATCAAACATTTTCTCAAAACAAATTAATGTTCATGGAATTTAAAATACAAAAGGAAACATATGACATATCATACTCTAAGGAGAATGTGGGGAAAGAGAATGTTGTAAAATCAAACAAGTATTAAGTTATAACTAGAAAAGGCCTGAGAATTGCATGCATCCTTCTGTTCTCAGAATCAGCACTGCAAGCTTTCCTGCTGCGGGTTGATGTTACTATAGTTCTTCTCTTCCTTGTAGGGGGCTCATTTCATGGAATTTTTATGCATGTCTTCTCACATTTCTTTACTTATCAGGCATTTCATACGGGGCAGGTTCATTTATCTTGCACAAGTACGTTCTGTTGTCTGACACCCAAGTACTGAGGATGGGGAAACCTAGTCCTGCACTGGTGTTTCTGCAGCATTCGTGTTCCAGCCGCCTGCTCTGACTCATCTTTACTGTGTTTACGCTGCAAGGCTGTGCTCAAAACTACAAATATTTGATTAAGGTAGATGTTATGTTATAATTTCATTTATTATATCATGAATTCACATCTGGGTATATCAGATAAATTATGGGAATATATAATAATTTTTTTATAAAAGAGAAAGTACTGGGGTTCAAAGGACTACAAAATGGGCCTGCCAGTACCTTACACATCAAAGTACCACCAAGTGCACTAGAAAAATACATCTCTGCTAGATCATAAATGTGATTTACAGCTGATATGCTAGTCATAGTGAACAACAATACAAAATTCAACAGTAATTGCTTTAGGCTTAAAGCATGAAAGAGATTTTTACCAAGGCCTCGTAAAGTTTAAATGTAGGTGAAGAGAATGTGGGCTGATGCTTTGTTGTTTGGTCAGAATTCATGCAAAGATCAAGGAGACATTGCAATTCATTCCATTGTTTTTCCAGATACTCAAAGTAGGTGTGGTGGATTTTCAATACATCATGGATGCTATCATTTCTTCTAGAAAGCACAATATCGGAGGAAGTTCCCAGTGTCTCCTCTCTCATTTCATGGATTATACAGAGCTAAAAGCCAAACAACTAGATATTTGACCAAAGGAAGTTCAACAGGAAGTAGGCCTCCACTTGACACTTGGCTGACATTTTTCAGATGACTTCACAATCCCATGCCCAGCTATAAATCACCAGGTAATTAGCCTGGACTTTGAAATAGAGGGTGCTTTAAAACTTCACTCACAGAATTGCTAGGCAAAGATAAGGGCCTGAAGTGACGGGCTAGATTCTCACCAATGATGGGCTCAGAACAAATTAATGTGTATGGAATTTGAACAACTGTGGGCAACAGGAAAAGAAAGGGGAGTAACACAGTTCTCATAGCACTGGAGAGGGTCAATTAATACACTCTGGAGAATCTGGTAAACATGTCATTCTAGGGTCCTGGCGGTGAGTGCAGTGTGGGAAAACTCTGAGACACAAGTGTCCACTCTCTGCCTCCTAGAGGGATCTGGGGCCCATCAGTGACATACACTCCATGACACAGTCCTATAGTCTTCAACCTTTTTTTTTGTTTGTTTACACTACAAAAATCCTTTTGTCATATGAAAACTCATGCAGAAACTTAATACATACGTGCATGTATGAGGGTGCATTTAAATATCCAGATAAATGGTCTGCTGCTTTGTTTGATCTGCTGGGGGCGTTGGGGTACCTCCTTGCCCACCTCCCTGCCCTCCTTCCAGTCCTTGAGATACTCATTGGTGGCTCTTACCCTAATGCCCAAGAACATAGGCTGAAACTTCTCACTGCTCCTACAAGTTCCTCTCCCTCAGGCTGTCAATTTTTTAACCGGTCATGTTTTCTAATTAGGAAGGTCAATATGCTAGTTAAATGGGAAGCATAGGCTATTTAGTTTCTTTTTTGAATTATTAATTTCCAAGTAATATGAAGCTACAAACCTTTGCAGATGGCTTTCAACTTCACAGTGAGGTAGTTAAGAAACCAAAGAGCTACAACTTCTAGCCCTGTTACGTGGAATCAACCCAAGAGCCCATGAACTCACGACTGGGTTATTAAATGGTAGTAGATGTGTACTGCACATACATCAGCAGCACTGGCTCCACGGCTCGATAACGTGAGGTCACTGCCAGGCCACCCCACTCGTCCGAGAGTGCTTTTTCTTTTGTTTAATGGGATGACAAATACCAAAATATCAGGCATCAGAAGCCGTATTTAATAAGGGATTCATCTCCTTTTTGACCCCTTCCTTTCAACTTGCTGAAAGCTACTCGTGTGAATACGCATATGCTTAGGTTAAGACTCTTTAGAAAATGAATACATTCAAAATATAAGCTCTTTGCTGGGATGAGGCCTACCTGCTCATTACGGCTAGTACCACCTAGTTAGGAACATGAAGTGACACCCTAGAGTAAAATGTTTTCCTTTAGAGCCTGGAATCTCTTCATTCTTACTTCTAAATCAGTTGACAATAAGGCTACTAACTGGAAATAACATAAAATTCTTTACTATTATCTAATACCTTTTTCTCTTTAACCTAACTTTATTAACAAACAAGCTTGTCATTTAAGCATCTCGGAAAAATCTATAACCAAAAAATCAATGATTAAAGTAAATACAGGGCAAGAAGAGAAATGCTACAATAATTAACTCATCTTTCTTCCAGAAGGGACTAATACTTTACCTAGACCACAACATTGACCAATAAATAAAATATTAGACATGTCTTACTTGGTAACACTTATGAAAAGCAATATCTCATATAGGCATTTTCCTTTTTGTAGAGAAGGGCAAAGTTTGGGAATAATTTAAATTTATAGAAATAACAAGGTCCTGGGTGGCACCTTTGGCTGAAAGGAGTAAGGCACCAGCCGCATATACCGAAAGTGGTGGGTTCAAACCCAGCCCCAGCCAAAAACTACCCAAAAAAAAGAAAAGAAAAAGAAATAACGGGTCCTTATCCATATCATGGGTATAGATAATGTTTTATTATATTCTATTTAAAAATAAATAATTTGTTCATAATTTATAAATATAAAATAAAATACATACTATATTTTATTATAAAATATAATAAAACATTATGGATATTATCCATTATGGATGTTACCATGGCTATGGAAAATGTTTTATTATATTTTATTTTAAAAGACATTTTATTATATTTTTTAAAACTTTGAAATGTCCTGCTAACAGTGATTTAAATTTATTTATGATAGGTAAATCCACCAGTCATATATGTAATATGACCAAAATAAGCAAACTAAGAGAAAAAAACTGAATTTTTTTTTTATAAGCCCTTATAAGAGCTTCAGTTTGGAGTATAATTTGAATTTCTTTCCCAAGAAGGTAGTATGGTTTTAGGAAAAGGCAGTTTTGCTTTGTTAGGATTGTGTTAAAATATGTATTACATGTAATAT
Source organism: Galagoides demidoff (assembly GCA_963574575.1). Taxonomy (NCBI): domain Eukaryota; kingdom Metazoa; phylum Chordata; class Mammalia; order Primates; family Galagidae; genus Galagoides; species Galagoides demidoff. Next base: position 1,320 of record CAUYQV010136910.1, on the reverse strand, counting down.
ACCATTCTAACCTTTTTTTTTCTTTGTTGAGAAAGGGAGACTCACTCAGTGACCCTGGTTACACTGCTGTGGCATCATAGCTCACAGCAACCTCAAACTCCTGGGTTCACGTGATCCTCTTGCCTCTGTCCCAAGTAGCTGAGAGTACAGGCACTCATCACAACATTTGGCTAGTTTTTCTATTTATAGAGACAGGGTCTCGCTCTTGCTCAGGCTGGTCTCAGAACTCCTGAAGTCAGGCAATCCCAGGGTGCTGGGATTATACCCTCAAACCATTGCGATACCACCATGCCTGGCCCATTTTTAAGGGTAGGATCCCTCTGAATCCTCCTGAGAGAAATTCCTCTGTGTCAGTAACTTTTCTTCACTATTCTTTCTGACTCAGGCTTAGACTACTTTTTTTTGAGTAAAATATACATAATGTAAAACTTATAATTTTAATAAAAAAAAGTTTCAGGGGACAATTCTCTGGCATTAAGTATATTCACACTGTTGTGCAGCTATGACCACTATCCAGAACTTTTTCATCATCCCATAATGAAACTCTGTACTGACCAGACACTAACTCCCCACCTCCCCCAACCCCCAGCCCCTGGTAACCACTTTCTGTCTCTGTTTCTGAATTGGATCTAGGTATCTCATACGAACAGAACCATACGATATTTACCCTTTCGTGTCAGTCTTGTTTCACTTAACGTAATTCTTCACGGGTCTTCATATTGCAGCATGCAGCAGAATTTTATTTCTTTACTATTCCATCATGTACGTAGTATATATACTACATGTTGTTTATCCCTTTATCTGTCAATGAACTTTTGGGTCATTTACACCTTTTGGCTACTATAAATGATGCTACTAAGAGCATTAGTATACAAATATCTCCCTGTTACCCTGCTTTCAATTATTTTAGATACGTACCCAGAAGTGAAATGGCTGGATCATATGGTAATTCTATGTTTTATAGGAGGCTAGGTTTTTTTTTTTTTTTTTTTTTTTGAGACAGAGTTTCACTGTGTTGCCCTGGGTGGAGTGCCTGGTGTCATAGCTCACAGCAACCTCAAACTCTTGGGCTCAAGTGATCCTCTTGCCTCAGCCTCCTGAATAGCTGGGAGTATAGGTGCTCACCACCACAATACTTGGCTATTTGTAGAGATGGAGTCTCACTCTGGCTCAGGCTGTTTTGAACTCATGAGCTCAGGTGATCCACCCACCTCCACCTCCCAGAGTGCTGGGATTACAGGCATGACCCACTGTGCCTGGCCCATGGAGGCTAGTTTTGAAGCTTGATCTGGATTCAGTTTTAGCTCTGTGCCCTGTGTT
>CAUYQV010136909.1:0-32146 GCA_963574575.1 Galagoides demidoff | reverse complement strand
TTTTTTTTTTTTGAGACGGAGCCTCAAGCTATCCCCCTGGGTAGAGTGCTATGGCATCACAGCTCACAGCAACCTCCAACTCCTGGGCTCAAGTGAGTCTCCTGCCTCCGCCTCCCAAGTAGCTGGGACCACAGGTGCCCGCCACAACGCCCAGCCATTTTTTGGTTGCAGCCATCATTGTTGTTTGGCAGGTCCTGACTGGGTATTCGAACCCACGACCTTAGGTGTATGTGGCTGGTGCCTTAGCCGCTTGAGCCACAGGCGCTGAGCCAACTATTTCTTGACTTCATTTTTAGCTATTGATATGCAGAGTGATGACACTATAATCTATTGTCATCTAGTTTTAGATGATTTCTTTTTGCCATTCTTTCTGTGTCCTTTTTTCGGAATTATGGTTACACGTATGTTTTATATTTTTCACATCTTCCTGCATATTTCCTAACCTCTACGTCAGAGTTTCCACCTCTTCTATCTTTGAAGCGTATTCTAGATTTCTATGTGACTTCTCTTTTCATGTTCAGTAATTGTAACCTCAGCTGAGTATAATCTGCTCATTAAGCACTTCCAATGAATTTTTGAAATTTTTGTCATTTAGCTTTTATATTTAGAATATCTCTTTTTAAAAAGCTCAGACATTGATACGTATTGAAAATTCTTTTTTGTCTGCCTCAAACAATTCCAATACACAAAGTCTTGGTAATTTTTCATACACTCTGTAGTCTTTTCATTTCACTCATTACATCCTGTGCAGTACTCATATATATAGTGTGTGTGTGTGTGTGATCATTTTCTTTGGAATTTTATTGGTAGCAACTGTTTCAGATCTTGTTTTAATTTATTTTCACCAGTTTCATAGGGGAATTTTCAGCTCATAACTATATAAAAATAAATTTGGTGAGAATTTGTAGACGTAGCAAGCAGGTGGCATGAAGTAAAGGTGCTAACTCCCAACAGGTCTGGCTTCTCTTCCGAAACTTTCAGGGAATATTTTTCTTTCTTCAACATTTGATACAGCCTCAAGACAAGCAAATGTCTGAGATGTTTTTTGCTCAGTGGGTTAATTTATCAATGATTTTTTTCCTGCTTATAACTTTTTTAGAGTTTCTGTTTCCTGTGAGGGTCTGTGCTGCTGAGCCCCACCTCGTCCGTTTCTAGGCGCTCTGTCCTCTCTCCTGTGCTCTGAACATTCCTCAAAGTGAGGGATCAAAGTAACCAAGTTTAGGCAAATGCTCTCCTGATAAAAGCTGACTTTAGCACTATTTTTCTCCTTTATTTATAACTTTCACTCCATGCTTCCCTAATAGTTCTTAATTTCTTCACAGTTCAGCAAAAGCATTTATATATTTTTTCTTGTTTCATTTTTTTAAATTCTATCTAGTTTAAACCTTTGCATTGGTAGAAATGAAGGCTTGAGTGAAGGTATTAACATCTCCGTGTGTTGCCAGAAAAAGAAAACTATTTTATGGGGCATAAGTATAAATTATGAAGTGTACAAATAAAGGACTCACGATGTTATGTGCATCAAATTAAGCAGATTAAAGACTAACTCTCCTAGTGCCTTGTTGGAAATAAACAAAGAAAAGGAAATAACAATTTCCTAAACATGTCACACACAGTTATTCCAATTATTTGATACTCAGGGGACAGGGGAATGGTTCAAGGTTGATATGCATATTACAATCAATCAAATGAAAAAAAACGTTTTTATCTTTAAAAGAAGTATTTTCATTACTAAATTATCACTTGCTGAAATGTTGAAGGTCCTAGATTATGAGTTAGTTTAGAAGCTACAGAATTTTTATAAGGGGTACTGATTAAACTACTGATCTGTAACTTTAAAATGTCAGGCAAGGAAATGAGAGATAAAACCTAAATTAATGCCTACAATCTAACAGCAGAAGAACAACTTTATGACAGTTTGATGTATGTGGGGCTCTTAAAGACAGTCATCTTTTCCCCTCCCCATATTTTTAACTGTCCACGGATATTTCTTTTAATTAAGATAGTTACTGGTTACTGGGTCCAAAATCTTTACTTGCCAGCACACGAAGTTTCTTGATAAAATTTCCAAATCCAACATGCTCCAGCTTTTTCTAAAACAGGTCATTTGTTTTTCATCATTTGATTTATTCTCTGTGAGTGCATATTGGATACCTACCAATTCTGTGTAAATCTGGTTGCCAGGGACACCTCCTCTTAACCCTCAGTGTTGCATTTATAATCAAGTAGGCTCCACAGCATGGTGTAAGGTGTACCCAGGCTTAGTTTACTATCTCAACAGACATTGCTGATTCAGCGATGAACAGGATTAGGAAAACCATCGAGCCAAACCTTCATCTATATTTTACAAACTAAAACCAAGTCACAGTGACTTAAGAAACTTTCTCCATAGTCATTCAATTAGTAGAAATATGTTTATGTTTAAAATATCCAAATCCCTAATGCCTAAATGATTGAATAAATCACATACTTATTCAAAATACATTTATTGAAAACCAAATACGTATCAAGATTATGTGCTGGGAACTGGGGATGGAAAGGAGAACAGGCCATGGGAGCTGCTCTGATGGGATTCAGAATGGAGGAAGCGTAACTACAAGGAAATGCTCATGACTTCTGGTCAAAATAATTTCTAGTTACAGCCTTCAATGCATCCTTTCAACATTTCTCACTCCAGGGATGAAAAAGGTGAAAACTCAAGGAACCACCAGAACAAACACTGACAAAACCTAGTGCCAATATTTTGAAGAATTTACCATTATAAATAGATACATGTAGATGGGGTGGGTTTGTTAAAAATGAATCTTCAGCCCCTGACATATCCTAAATGTGGGGAGAGGTTATTCTGAATAATAGTAACAAGACTGTGCATTCCTGTTTAAGGACACACAGCACCCAGAGAGCTGGACAGCCATTGCGAGGTGTTTCCTGGGAGAATGACAAAGTTTCCTAAGTGCCTTGCCCTCATCCGCCAATCCCTTGATGAATAAAAATACCAAAAACTTACTCTGGCAGGAAATTAGTTTGCACAGACAAAAATTGTCTTTAGGTAGGTGTGCAAGGTGGAAATGCAGCAGGCAATTAGAAAAGGCAGAGTCTTCATAAGAAAAAACATTATAAGGGAAGCTGACCATAGACAATCTAGCAGGAGCACATGCTGAGAAGCATAGCTATTAAACACACCACATGGCTGGATTGAAAGTATAAAGGAAATCACCAACATTTATTTTCATTTTAAAATTTCACCTTTCTCAAATTTTTCTTTTCATAGGAATTCATGACATGTGTCACCTACTGGCACAATAGTCCATGAACATATTTTATAAATCAGTACAGTACATTTACTTATATTGTGAGTTCCTACTAAGTATGATTTGATAATGGTTGTACAGTCAAAAATGTTCGGAAACCACGGAAATAGAGAAGTAGAAAGTCATAGAGTGATTTTTGACTTTTTTGACTGATTTTTCTCACAGTGTTTTCAAGTTCCTTCAGTGTTGAAGCATATATCAATACTGTATTTCCTTGTGTTGTTGAATCACATCCCATTATATCATAAACCACAATTTGTTTTCCATTCATCAGTTGATGGATGTTGGTTTGCTCCAATTTTTGGCCATTAAGAATAGTGTTGCTAGAAATACTTGACTACAAGTTTTTACCGTGGATGAACATTTTTATTCCAAAACCACTTCAATTTGGGGCAATTGCCAGCCTGTTTTCTAGAGCAGCTTATTTACCATGTTAGATTCCTATCAGCAACATACAAGGACTCCACTTCTCCCACATCCTCGCCAACACTTGTTACTATGGTTTTTTTTAGTAAATTCTAGCCATCCTAGTGGGTATAAAGTAGAAAATCATTTTTGCTTCAGTCTTCATTTCCTAATGACGATTAATGATAAGCGTTCCAATAAGTGAATTCTGGCAGTTTTAACAAGCTTTTCAGTGTTTCGGGGCCCCAGAGTCCCCTTCCCCACCACTTATACTGATGTTACTTGGATCATAAGCTTAACATTGACTTGGAATGGATAGTCTTAGCAAAGGTCTATAGTAACCTGTCCATTCTCCTCTGTCAAATTATATTCTGAAGAACCCGAGTCAGTGTGAGAACAATGGCATAATGGTAGTCATTATGACTACCAGTGGTGAGTGAGAGGTGACTGGACCTCTGACGGCCTTGCTAAATAAGCACATGCCCTATCAAGGATGATGTAAAAGCCCTACCAAGTCAGTGAAGGTCTCAGGTACACAGGAGCAGTGCCTTCTGCAACTAATAAGCACAGGCAAGCATAGCTTTCTCCCTGTGACAGCGTCATCTGTAGTAAGTAGCCAACAATTTCATGAAACATACAAAGCAGAATGCCTTCATTACTAGTTGATCATAGAGGCCATGGTGGTAGTATTTTTTGTGCTTATTTATATTTTCTGATCTCTCTCTCTCTCTTTTTTTATTTGCAGTTTTTGGCTGGGGCTGGGTTTGAACCTGCCACCTCCGGTGTATTGGGCCAGTGCCCTACTCCTTTAAGCCACAGGCACCACCCTATTTTCTGATCTCTTTAAAATAAACTTCTATGACTTATGTAATAAATGTTAATTTTAGACAAAAACATATTTAAGTTCTCAGAAAATTAATAAGAGAAGCATGAGTGGGTGGACAGGAAGAAATTTGGGCACAGACTATTCCCTTGCTGAAGTCAAGTTTTCTGTAAAATAATGATTTTATCATATTAGCTGTTTTCCAAAGGACTCCTTAGAGTCTAGGGATTCTATGGATGCTCTCCAAGGGCCATTGTTGGAGGAAATTAGATGTGAGGAGGATTTCTGAGTGGGAAGGTATCCAAGCTCTCTGCCAAGCATTAGGAGAAGCTTCACATTGGCCATACATAACTTCTGTGCAGTATATAAATTTTTATAAGAAAGTACTCCATTGTGACATCTTGAAAGTCAGTATGATAAATAATTTCTTAGGCTAATTTTTACTATCCTATCAAAATATAAAACTAGGATTATTATTTGGGGAATAAATTTAAGATAAAAGCATTGGTTAGAACTATTTTAAAAGTTTTAAAATACTTTTGTTACTAATACCCTATTAATTTTCTATTGTTGAGTCCTTGTAGATTATTTTAATTAAAGTAATAATGCACATTAATTTCAATATTAGGATCTAAGAGCTATTATAACATAAATATGGTGAGATAGTTTGGGGTTTTCTATATATCGTTAGTTAAAGATTGTAAATGCTGAAGCGATAATTTCTGTCACTTAAGCAGAAAGTTATACTTTCTCTGATTTCAATGAATAAGAATGCAATTTTTTATTTGAGCCCAGGAGTTGGAGGCTGTAGTAAGCTGTGATTGCACCACTGCCCTGCAGACTGGGTGACAGTGCAAGACTGTGTCTCAAAAAAAAAATAGTAATTAAATATTGAAGGTAAAATGACTCTGAAATTTTAAGAAGTGCTAATCCAAAGGTCGAGACGTGGCAGACACACCATTCTAAGCATTAGGTCCATTTGGGACTGAGGTGGAACCTCTGTGAAGATGACACCCAGTCTCCCCAGGAGAACTCACTGGTTTACCTAGAATATTCTCTAAATTTTCAGTACCCATTAAGAGATTCTAATGTGGTTAATGTTGTGATAATAAAATACTACAAACAATATAAAGGATATCAAATGTAGTATTTTGGGAATTCAAACCTTATATTAATAATTTGACATTGTTTTTATTGAAAAGTATGTATTGCCATTGAACCATTTATAAATGCTTATAAGAAAAATAATTATTATACATATATAAAAATATATATGTTTTAACTCCCAAATACGTTAATGATTATGGTCTAGCATAGGCTAAGTGTGGGGGTTGGCCTAAGCCTAGGTCTCAGGGTTTGTTTCAAATTTTCCTAAAAGCAGATTATTCTGTAATGCATTTTTATTTGGGGAAATTGTGTGGTGTTTTGTATATAGCTGGAATAAGTGATAAAAAATGACAATCACTTCTGATATAAGGAAGTGACTTTTTTTTTCTTTCACAAAGTATAACATTTTTTGGTAAGAATTCAAAAAGAGAGATTAGGAAAAAAAGTACTTCTATGAGCACCATGTGGAGAAAATTCACTCATAATCCTTAACAAATAGTAGTTTAATGTTGCTGCCGAGAGTATTTATTAACATTAATCATAATTTTGCACTGAGGAGGATTAGTTCTGTCTTGGAAGTGATTATTTAGCAAGGGCTGACCAAATGGTTATAGTTTAAAAATCTGGAAATGAGATATGTTTTCCAAATTGACTTATTAAAACTAATGTTTTTGTTATGTTATATTGTACATTGTAGAGAGACTTTCTTTACTGAGATCAAATTGAATTATAATTTAATAGAGTCCCTGCGTGATCTAAGCACTTTTCATCATTATAGTGAATATTGAGTTCTTTTGAGAAAAGACATTGTTTCGCCTTATTCATTATCAAGAGAAGCTCTTTTGTTTGTTTGGTTGTTTGTGTGTATTTGGTAAACTTGGAGTGGAAGTTACTCAGAAAAATTAATCATAGCGCTGAAAGACTGCTTCCTTGTGACAGAAATGTGTATGCAGGTGGGTGAGAACGCCTGGGAGAGAACTTTGAAGGCACTTAAAGTTTTTGTAAGATAAAGTTTCAGGATGATCTCGTATAATTTCCTGACTAGGCATATGAGAAAAATAAGGCTTAAAATGGTGAAGTCATTTTACTGAAGCTGACAGCCAGTTATCAACAGAGCCGAGCCATTGCATAGGCTCATCTCTCCACACCCCACCACTCCGAACAGGGGATCTCAATTGACAGCAGTTTTGTCCCTCATGGTCCATTTGACAATGTCTATAAACCTTCTTATTAATAGGGCTACTGGTTACCGTGGGGAGGGGCCAGCGATGCCCCTGAGCTCAATCCACTGCACAAAACAGCTTCCTGGGCCAGGCACCGCCCAGTCCAAACTGGGCAGTGCTCAGAAGCCCTTCCAGGGAGCCACGTGCATCCGTGCTGCATCCCAAGGCCAGAGCAGGTAACCATTTGTTTTTGTCATGTGCTCAATCAAAATCCAATGGCCAAATTTTCAATAGTAATTATGTAAACTGTATCTCTTGGTTATAAAAGGAAATGTTTGCCTTTGGGCCACTTATTCATCATTAAATGTCCCCAAGGAAAGTTCCTCAAATATTTAAAGCGTCACAAAGACAAATTCATCTTTTTTACTTTGAGTGTAAAGAATATGTCTAAATGTTTTGTTAGGTGCCAAAACAAGACGACAGCCTTGATGTGCAACTTAGGTAGAAGAGAAAGTTACATCGTCAAACTACCCCTGCACACATTTACTTAATGTTCATATTTAGCATAGACAATTTGCTTTAAAAATATTTTATAGATATAGTTAGGTCAATATAATTGCTTTTTAAAAAATAATTACTAATAATGATAGCTTTAATTTATTCAAGGACTAGGCACTGTTCTAAGCACTATGTACTCATTATTTCTTAACCCTCAGAATCTTTCCGTTTCATAAATGAATGACCTGCTCATAGATGGAACTCTCTGAACACACATAAGTGATGCCAGAACTCAGGTCTGCCTGACCAATATCTCCTTCTTTTTCTTCTCTTTTCTCTCTTTCTTTCTTTCTTTCTTTTTTTTTTTTTTGAGGTTGTTCAACAGTTATATTTTATGTAGAGGCAAGTGAAAGATAAACAGTATATTACATAGTCCCCCGTGAGAATCGTTGAGAATTCGAAGTTGTAATGATGCTGTGTTCTCTTCATCCTTTCATCTGTGTTTTTAAAAGTTCACTGTAGTTTTTCTCTATTCCTCCTTATAGATAAAAATAAAATAAAATGCATGAAGATGAAAATAAATTTCCTTAGGCCCACTCTGAAGTTTCTGACATATCATTATTAGAATCTGAGATATAACAACAGTCTGATACATCACATTTTCACTAATGGTTCATTGAACAGCTACCCTGGAGAGGCTCTGGCTGTGAGAACAATGCATTGAGAAACCAAAAAATAAGTAACATCTGTGAGACACCGTCACTGTGACTATGAATTAAGTAGCCAGCATATAAATACAACTAGCTGACGGTGACCAGATGTTCCGCTTAACAATTTGTCCCGCATCCCACAGCGTTTTAAAAAGTCCCAATTTTTGGAAAGAATGCACGAACGGGCTGGAGAACTAGAAGGGAATATACGGTTTTCGGCTGCCATGTAGCTATTTTGCCAGAATATGAGTTTTATATTATTTTTGTTAATTTTATAATGTTAAACTGTAATAATAACAAATAATTTTTGAGAAGTGATTATCGAGAACTGCTCATCAAAGTTTGCATTGTTGTCAGGCCCTGCCCCGCCCTGTCCCCTGGCCCACCCACCACCCCATGTTGTCCCACTTTATAAATGTTAAAACCTGGTCACCCTAAACTAGCTTTAAGTAGCAAATTAAATATTGTCCTCCTATTTTGATGTTGGCAGTGGGATGGTGTTTGGTAAATCATCTTCCTGGCTCTGGAAAAATAGATCATCCATTTGTTCTCTATCTCTTTTTCTTCTCAGAATTGATGACAGAAACCAAGAATTCATTTATGTAAGATATTTCAACTAGTAGTTCATGTTATAGCCAGTGACAGAACTCAAGATTTTATATAATTATGGTAATGATACTTATACGTTCAGAGAAGAGTATAGTTTGGTTGCTGCATGAAATTACTCTCCTTCTAGATAAAGCTTCCAGCCAGTTTGTGGAAGATGACTTTTTTTTTTCAGTGTATTAGAATAAGTCTGCAAATATTGTTAAAGCCATTTAAATTGTAGCAGTTGATGTTTTTTAATTTTTTATTAAATCATAACTGTGTACATTAATGCATTTATGGGGTACAATGTGCTGATTTGATATACAATGTGGAATGCTTACATCTAACTGATTAACATAACCATCTCCTTGCTTACTTATTTGTTGCGACAAAATCATTCATACTCTATTCTTAATTCTATAGAAATGTATCATTGCATTATGCAAATTAGGTTGGATCCCTCCAAATACTCTCCCTTCTACTGCACCCCCCTTCCCTCCCCACTCTTTTCTCTTCCTTCCTTCTTTCTGGACTATAGTTTTATTTTACCATACCTATGAATGTGTACATGATTATATACTAATTTCATAGTGGTATTGAATACATTGGATACTTTGTTTTTCCATTCTTGAGATACTTTACTGAGAATAATATGTTCCTGCTCCATCCAGGTAAACATAAAAGATGTAAAGTTGCCTTTTTTTTTTTTTTTTGCAGTTTTGGCCAGGGCTGGGTTTGAACCCGGCACCTCCAGCATATGGGGTCAGCACCCTACTCCTTTGAGCCACAGGCACCACTCTGAAATCTCCATTTTGTATGGCTGCATAGTATTCCATGGTGTACATCATATACTACAATTTGTTAATCCATTCATAGGTCAATGTGCACTTGGGCTGCTTCCATGACTTGGCAGTTATTTATTGGACTACTGGCTCAGTGCCTGTAGCTCAGCATCTAGGACACCAGCCACATACACTAGAGGTGGCAGGTTTGAATCCAGCCCAGGCCTGCCAAACAACAATGACCACTACAACCAAAAAATAGCTGGACACTGTGGTGGATGCCTGTAATCCTAGTTACTTGGGAGGCTGAGGCAAGAGAATCACTTAAGCCCAAGAGTTTGAGGTTCCTGTGAGCTGTGATGCCATGGAAGTCTACCCAGGGTGACACTTTAAGACTCTGTCTCAAAAAAAAAAAAAAAAATGAATTGGGCTGCAGTAAACATTCTGGTGCAAATGACTTTGTTGCAAAATGATTTTTAATCATCTGGGTAAATACCTAGCCGGGGGATTGTAGGATCAAATGCTAGGTCCACTTTTAGTTCTTTGAGTATTGTCCAAACTTCTTTCCAAAAAGGCTATATTAGCTTGCATTCCCACCAGCAGTGTAGAAGTGTTCCCCTATGCCAACATCTGTAGTTTTAGGATTTTATGTGGGCTAATCTTACTGGAGTTAGATGATATCTGAAAGTGGCTTTGATTTGCATTTCTCTGATGATTAAAAATGGTAAGCATTTTTTCATGTGTTTGTAAGCCATGAGCCTATCTTCAGAGAAGTTTCTGTTCATGTTGTTGGCCCACACAGAAATGGAGTTATTTGTTGTTGTTTTTTTTCCTTATTAATTAGTTTGAGCTCTCTGTGGATTCTAGTTATCAGAGCTCTGTCAGAAGAATAACCTGAAAATGTCTTTTCCCATTGTGAAAGCTGTCTGTTTACACTGAATTCAAACAGTTATGAGGGCCACAGAAAATTCCATACACGTACACACATGCATATACGCCTTACTTTGACGTGATAGGCACATAAATTTATGATGGTGGCACTATTAATTCTTTCAAAGTATAAAATAATTTTAGGAGAAATTTTAAATCACTGTATACTTATTCAGTGTTTTCAAGGTATATATCTTTGTAATTTAGTTTCTCTGGAACTTTTCAAATTCTGAGATATTCTCATTGTTTTGGTTTCTTTCATTGCATTTTAGACCATCCATTCATCAATTTCATGCTTTCATTCACTTACCTGTTAGTTGTATACTTGCAAAAAGTTCAAATACAATATTATCTTAAGTGAGAACAAGGTAACCTAAAATTTTGTATCCTCATATTAATTTTAAATAAAAAACTTAAGAAACAGAAATCCACAGTTTGTTGAGGAAATAGACATTTAAATAAGTATATGATTACAGCCTTTGGCTGCAGCATTAACTCTTTTGTTGGAAATCAGAGATTCCCTCAGAGAAATGGTGAGATAAGAGATAGATATAAAATCAGGGAATAGTTGCTGCAGGAGTTTTCGATTTTATGATCTCTTTTGAGCCTCCCAATTAAGATTTAAGATAAAATCAGTTTTGATTAATATTTATTTCCCATTATTTCTCCAGGGAGATACTGTTACAGCTTTCCACTGGCCTTGGGTCCCCAATCTAATAAATATGGTCACCGGAGAAACCTGGTTTAACCAGATTGAATTCTTTTTTACTCCATCACAGGAAGTCTGCATAAGGCCAATCATATCCCTGGGTTTGTCAGCAACATGTGGTTTCTGTTGGAGTCATAAAGTTAGGACCTCGTGATCATTTAAGTATGGTTTCTCTGTCTCCAGCCACCTATCCTTGTTCAAGGAAGCGAAAAGCGGAAACTAGTGAAATGGACTAGTGTCCATACAAGGAAGGAAGACAAGACTTTTCTAAAAATGCACTCAGCCCTCTCTTATGTGTCCTTGGAAGAACTATCCCATGTAACCAGGTATATTTGTAGAGGAGGTCTGGTAAAAGAGGCTTTTTAAAAAATTGACTATGTTGTTTCTCCCCCCAAAATTATTTTTATAGGGAGGAAGGTGGGAAATGATACCGGGTAGGTAAACAGCAGAATCCACAGGGAAGACCTAGTATACAGAATGAAATTGAAGTGGACACACACACAAAAAATAGCCCTCATTGGTGGGTGCTGAGTATCTTAAGATACTATAATCTTATCAATAGATTATAAAAACCCCAACATCCCATTTGTCTCATGTCTTGAGAGAGTGTGGGATATGGAGTATTAAGATACTAAAGGTATGTGTGCACAGGTGTAACGGAAGCCATGGTGTTGGTGTAACCTTTCAATTAGAATGGAGACCCTGGATATCTTTGCTTCCATGATCTTGGTAGGTCCCATGCTATTAGTGAACAAAGACCCAGTAAGCCAGACTTGGCAATGAGAACCAAATAGGGTACCTACTCCACTTTCTGAGTCTAACAGAGGTATGTTGTTTGAGATTAAAAAAAAAAAAAAAACCTTTGCATGAGAAAGATGCCAGTGAGAAAAGACCCCCATAAATAGTCAGATTTTAATAGTCAGTAGTTTATAAACTTTCTAGTAAAACAATAGTTTGTTAAAAATATGACTGGCCTGGGCTCCAAAGAGATGGAAGGATATAAGCTAGAGAAGGAGAAACAGACAATTATTTTAGGAAAGGTAAGTCATTAAATATAAAGGGTGAGGATGAGTCAGAACTTCAGAAAAACAAACAGGTTTCTAGGTGGGGATAGTGGATAAGTGTTAGTATCATTATTTAAGATTGAGATTACAAGGTACGTACGGTAGGGGTTTTGTAAGAAGTATAATAAGACTTTTAGTGTTTGAAGATTATTGAGGGATTTGAGTGGCTTCTAGTGATTATTTCATTGGACCTCTAGAAATACAAATCTGCAGCTTGATAAATTATTATGTGAAGGCCACATGTATTTGGAAATTATATGTTTATCAGTTTTCTAGGGCTTCTGTAACAAATTCCACAAACTTGTGGCCTAAAACAATAAATGTTTATTGTCTCCTACTCGTGAAAGTTAGAAGTCCAAACTGAAGGTATCAGCAGGGCCATACTCATTCTGAGAATTCTGAATGACAATTTTCCTTGACCCTTCTTAGTTTCTGGTGTTGCTTGTCAATTCTTAGTTTGTAGACACATCACTCCAAGCTCTGTCTTGGTGTCCTCCATAGTATTCTCCATGTGTATCTGTTTCTAAATTTCACTGTTCTTATAAGTACACTAATCATTGGGTCCACCCTAATCCCATATGACCTCATCTTAACTTGATTACACCTGTAAACACTCTATTTCCAAATAAGTTTATATGCATAGATACAGGGGTTAGAATTTCAACCTACCTTCTTGGAAGATGCAGTTCAACCCAGAAAGTATGTTTGGAAAAAGAAGCCTCAAAAACAGACATGATCACTTAGACAGAGCATGTGGAGTAAGAATAGGATCAGCAATATTCCCTTGAGGGTATTTCACCACTGAAAGGAGAGGAAAGTTATAGAGGAGGAGATAAGAACATGAATGGTCAGCAATTTGGAAAAATAATCCAGCAAACCTGTGTCTGGAAACAAGAAAAGTAAATGTCTTGTGAAGAAGAGAGTTGACAAGAACGTTAAAGGTCCTTAGACATTTTAAGTACATGAATATTGGAAACTGATTGTTTTAGCTCATGTTAAAGATGCAGCAGGACAAGTTTAGGAAAGAGGGATAATTTAAGAGGGTACTGAAATGATCCAAAAGGATTATTATGTTTTTTTTGAACCAGGGAAGCAGCAGTGGAAAGAGAAAAGACTGGGGAAATTATTGGAGTATAGTCAAATATGTGCCAGATTGGATATATAGTAAAGAATGAGTCAAGGATGACTGTCAGAATTTTCTTTTAGCTACCTGTAAAACTGGGTGGCCATTTATTGGGATAACACAGTGGATCCATGGAAGACAAGATGACTTTGGTTTCAAACACGTCAGTGCCAAGCACGTGGCATTTTTAGTGGAGGCAGACAGTGTGAGGATGACTGAATATTGGAGACTTAGAAGATGATTGGTCCAAATGTAGGTACTTGAGAGTCACCTGAACAAAGGGTGGTAATTTACTAAATTAAATAAATAAAAGCAAAGATGAAAAAGGACTCTGACAGTCTACACTGCAGAAATCTAAAGAACCATTAGAGACTACCATGAGCAACTATGTGTCAATAAATTGGAAAACCTAAGAGAAATGGGTAAATTCCTAGACACATACGACTTACTGATTTGAACCAGGAAGATACACAAATCCTGAAGAAGCCAATCACAAGTAATGAGATAGAAGCAACAAGTCAGCAATTTAAAAGCCTGGGATCTGATATTTTTACTGCTGAATTCTACTGTTCATTCAAAGAACTAACACTGACTATAGATAAACTACTCCAAAAAACTAAAGAGGAGGGGATACTTAAAAACTCATTCTATGGGCTTGAATCACCATGATACCAAAATCAGACAAAGACACAATAAAAAAAGAAAACTATAGGCCACTATCTCTGATGAACACAGATGCAAAAGTCCTTAACAAAATATTAATGCTAGCAAACCTTATTCAACAAAAACATTACTTATTATTTTTTGGTTGCAGTTTGCCTGGGGCCAGGTTTGAACCTACCACCTCGGTATATGGGGCTGATGCCCTATTCACTGAGCCACAGGTGCCACCCAATAGCCAGGCATTGTGGCAGGTGCCTGTATTCCAGCTACTCAGGAGGCCGAGGCAAGAGAATTGCCTAAGCCCAGGAGTGGGAGGTTTCTGTGAGCTGTCATGCCATGGCACTCTACCAACTTTCAAATGTTGTTTTTACCTACAAAAAGTTTATTTATTGTGTTGCCTCCACCCTTCTCTTTCTTTTGAGCATTTTGTGCTGTTAGTTTCAACCAGGGAAACTCTTTTTCTGTGATTTGTCACCATCCCTTCATCAGAACATTTCCTGACAGCTGAGTTGTGTCACCAGAAAGCAAATCCATTTTCTTTTTCCCCAGGGAAAGGGACTATGGAGCTCTCCCTGGCTCTGGAGAGGGCAGCTCCCAAGTCCTGCAATGTGCCTGAGGTGAAGGGTTTCGGCGTTCAGTTTTTGCTTCGTGATATGCGTACTCAAATATTTTATTAAATGTGATTTCTTTTTCTTCTCTGCGGCAATTTAATACAAATCAGATTGGACAAATGATATTTTCTGTTGTTCCTGTGATCTGTAGTCTAATTTGTCTTTGAATATTTTATGGATCAGTATTTTACTAGTTATTTTTATTTGTTTGCTGTTTAATTTTTTCTGTTATTATTAGATGTTACACTATTATGGGTAAATGCTAAGTACTCTTGTGGATGGGCGTGGTGTGTTCTTTCTTTTCCCTGATCGAACATAACACTGTTTCAAGTGGGTTGTATGGAAAGCTCTGGAGAATCATACTCAAGGGACATTAAAAATGATAGCTCACTCGCGATCCAAAGAGGGTGTGATGGTATTGATAGAACTTCACAACCAATGGGAATCCTTCCTGAGTTAGTGTCGAGTGCCCCTAATGCTGGAAATAATCCTGTTGGCCGGGACCCCAGAACTGTGCAGCTGAGAAGAGGGTGCAGGAAACTCTGGTGTTTACACATGTGGCTGCAACCGAGAGCAGAGCAGCCCAGCAAGCCAGAGGGTAAGACTGTTTAATAACCTTGCGGTTTTCTATTTAATTTTTATACTTTCCTGCTGGGGCAGAGCATGTGTTGTTCTCAGAGCAAAGAGAAAGACAGTTGCTTACAAAATGCAGAGCAAAACTACTGTAGGTCTGGAAGCAGACGGATTTGAAGTTTCTTTTTAAAGTGGACTTGATTTCTTCCCTTCCCTTTCCATTTTTTTTTCCCACTCTGGGTGGTAACTTGTCACACATTTCCTGTCTTTAAAAAACTGTGTACTAAACAAAACTCAGGTAAGAATTTCAACTCTAAATTTATACCGTAATGGATATGTTGATATTAAAACCTTGTTTTGTAGCTCCAAATGCATGTGCTTAGTCGTGGTGTTTGAGTTAATCTACATGTTTACAGTGAAAAGGAAAGTGAAATTGTTCCGCACACCCTCCTCTGGGTGCCTTATGCACTTGGGCTCCTTTCATCTTCTGAGTCATCATGAGAATTCCTGTCATTGTTACCAGGAAAGTACACTGCAGAGACAGCACTCCTAACTGACTGCTTTACAGAAGGTACCCACATTGTGTGGAGGAGATAGAGACACGAATACCCTAATAAAATTTTGTACATAATACAAAGCAAATTGATATTTAACTATATAGAATTAAATTACAAGGTTGAAAAAGAAAATCTACAAACCACTGGGGAGCATTGGCTTATGTTTTCTGCAAAGGAGAGGAAAGTTATAAAGGAGGGGAAATTATCAAATAAATGTCAAGCAGGTAAGTCTATTAAATATAAATATAAGGAAGTTATCCCTAAAGCAAAACATATCATTAGAAATATGTAAATAATACATAACATAGAAATATATACCATTTCTTGATATTTTTGTTTGTATCAATTCCAATTTTTCTGCTTTCAAAATTCATGTGAATACATCTTTGCTAATCTTTTTGTGTAGGTCTGAAAAAGGGTATTATAACTTTTGAGTAAATGTTTTGTTGATAATTCATTTTACTATCAATAAATATCCTTATAGGTACTTTAAATAGTCTAGAATTCTAACTTTTTCAATATTTTCATGGAAGCGTTGAGTTAGAAAGAAATATTGATGAACTAGTGATATAATATTTGTATAAGTTTTATGTGACTTGTTTGAATAGATTTAGAAAAATGCTTTATGGGAATAGCTTTATTTCCCAAAAGGTTATGTATTCTTGTGAAATAACAGATCATTTTAGTGTCTGTCTTTTACATTCTTCATGTATTATTCTAGTATCCAGTAATTACTTAATCAATGGGAATAGACTCTTGGACCCCACATGCATGTGGCCTCAAAATAACTTATGAATCTTTTGTATAATTACTAGAATCACAAAGATAATAACTTTAATTCTTGAAAAATAATTTTAGACTTCCTTTATTTGAAGAAGTATCATATCTCTGATTTGATGTTACAAGGTCAGCTGAATTCTTCTTTCATAATGCCATGACCTTCAAAATTCCCTTGTTGGCAGGGATGTTAGTGAGAGAAATTCGAGAACTTCTGATACAGAGGTTTAACCTCCTGAGCTTTCTGGAAAAATCAACAAAATTGGATGGTTGCTGAAAGAAAGAGGAATATTCTTTGTAGAAGTAACTGGCATAAAGACTTGAAGCATAAATTATCATATAACACAGAATAATGGTGAGTAATTCACCTGATTGGAGCAAAAAAATACACCTTCATGAATAAGAGATGTTGGTCTCTCCAGTTAGGGCCTATTTGTGGAACATCTTAAAATTCACATGGTAATTCTGTCCTTATATATCATACAATGGGGGCAATTGCAAGTTTCTGAGAGGAGATGGAGCATTTGTGCCTCTTTTCATCATGACCACCGTCACTGTCATCATTCTGCCAGCAATGACAGCATTTCCTGTGTGCTAGACGATTTACATTTATTCATATCTAAAATTGGGATAGCTGTGCAATAAAATGAACCTCATTTTACATGTTATCTTTATTTTACACATAAAGGAATCTGAGGTTCAGAAATATTCAGTAATTTATTAAAACCATAGATGTAAAAAGTGCTAGAACTACATTTTCGAACAATGTCTTTTTTCTTCCAAAGCTATTTCCAGTATGCCCCACTGGTATTTTAGGAACATGAATCTGGCAGGACTTAAGCAGAATGGTTGGAAATGGGCAATGAAATAGTAGGATTCACGGAGGAAGCAACAAGATGGCAATACAGAGATCGATTCCAATATTCTATAAATCCAAACTGATGAGAGTTCTATCAGTGGTCCCTTACTTCCTTCGTGGGTCGAGAAGTTATTGATAATGCCAAATAAAAAGACCTTTCTATATTTAAATTTTCTGTTCTCATATTCAACACATACTTTTCTCTCTTCTTTATTTTCTTGAAGTTTATATTCAGAAAAGACATACTTTGAGTTCTTTGATAAAATTTCACCAGTGATTTTTTTTTTATTGAACACTACTTATAAAGAAGATCTGTGAGGTGACTGGAAATGATCGTTGGAATACATTGGCTTTCCTTTGTTCTGTTTGATACGTGATGTTAATGAATTCTTAGTGACTGTATCTTCTTAAAACTACAGAAAGACTAAGATATTATCAAAGAAAA
This sequence comes from Galagoides demidoff, assembly GCA_963574575.1. Lineage (NCBI taxonomy): Eukaryota > Metazoa > Chordata > Mammalia > Primates > Galagidae > Galagoides > Galagoides demidoff. The sequence goes on along the minus strand of CAUYQV010136909.1, from coordinate 14,448 downwards.
GCATCCTACAAGTTATATTTCAGTGATTGAAATGAATATATAAAATTTGTGTTGTGAACGAGCAATGTAGAATACAAACATTCCTAGTAACAAGAATAGATCCGTTGACTAACACATCTCATGTGTCTGACCTTTGACCACGCAATTAAACTTCTTCTTGAAGTAGATTAGGACGAGAATCTGGAACAACTTTCATTTGCTTCTTTTCTATTTTCAATGCTTTCAATGAAATGAAAGATCTACCTTTTTATATCAATAAATTTTTCTACATCTATCTATCTCTATCTATCATGGTGTCTATGCTATCATTTATAAACATACTAACTAGTCCTGTAGCAGGATACTATCGTTTCATTACGTTTTACAGGAGGAATAGCTGAACAGATGAGTATAGATGAAATGCAAAGACTTGGTCCCTGACTTTGTAATGTTTAATTTTAATTAAACAGATCTAGGCCTTATGGCGTTTTGTACTGTACCTGCTCCCGAGTCCTCGATGCCTCACGTAGATGTGCAATTGTGATTTGAGTGTGAACTGAGGACCTGTTGTAAAAAGGAAAACTGAATATCGTTTTGGGAGAAGTTAGCTAGCAAACAAAAGATTGTTCAAAGCCTAATTGTTGCTCAAAGCCTAATTGAAGTCATAACTTTGCAGGTGATTAATATTATGATATAAAATACATATGAATTGATATATGTCAATTCTAGACTTATGTATATTTAATGATTTGCTTAAGAATTGCTGTTATGTGTACTAAAGACAATAAGATATTTAGTATTGAAATTTTGACAGAAATTTTTTGGGTGGCATATGATAGAGATGTCCTTAGGATTAAATAAAAAGGATTCTTTGCAGCATTTAGAAATGTATCTTATCATGGTGTCCCTTTTAAATTTGTAAAAGGAAAGTGAATTTTGTAATTCACTGACTCAGGAGAGCATGTTTTTCAGCTGCTCTAACCATTTAGAAATAGAACACAATATAAGATGTTTACTAAAAAGTGAAGAACTTGCAGCAAGGTTAGGTTAGTTTTTATCTGGAAATAGTTTTGAAAGCTTTTCATACATTCTTTATTTCCCACCCTAATTCACTAAGGGTGAATTTAGAATTGAAGAAGGCATTATGTCGGAAGTGGAATTTGTGAAGTCTGTGAGAGATCAAGAGGCCTCATTATCCAGTTTATATTCATGGATTTTTATCTCCTGTTTATTAATCTTTGGATGAAATGAGAATGTGATCCTCAAATAGAGTGAGAATTTTAAGTGCTCAGTGAGATGATAACATTTGGTAGCACAGAAAAGGAGAGAAAGATAAGGAAGTACCACATAATCCATTGATGTCTCATATAATTCTGGAAGGTTCTATTTGTCATCCGTTTCTAACTAGGAGCTAGAATAATCCCAGGAGTTTTCTAAGAGATCAGGTCTTTTGTTGGGAATATTCTGATGGGTATAGTCAGTGACAGGAATGATTTGAGTCTGAGCAACTGCTTAGAGTCACTGCCATCCTATTTTCTGATACTGTCTAGCCTTCTTCGTTCATTATTTAATGAGAAAATTTAAGTAATAGAATTTATGATTGTGTGGGTTGAAAATACTGATTGTTGTATTTGCTTTGTGTTAGAAATGGACTCCTAAGGTGTTGATGCTATAGGCATCTCTGCATGCTTGCTTTTAAATTTTTGTAATAGAACTAAAATAAATTTGAACTAATAGTGAAGATTGATGGGAGAAATCCCAGTGTTCACAGAGGTAGCAGTAGGGCAGGGGTATATTTTAGACAGAGTCTTCTGGAAAGTCAGGCCCTAAGCTTTCCTGCACCCATGGCTCTCCTCCTGGAGCTTACTCAGTACCCTCAGGCGAGGTAGACCATCTTTGTTTGCTTTGTGGCTACAGGTTGCCTTCATAGTATTAAGCAAGGTTTTTATTCAAATTAATAAAATGGTACATCCTGGCAGTGTGCATATTTATCAGAAACCGCATCAGAAGTTCAAATAATACAATATAGGAGGCAGCCTCCCCCTCCCAACTTTTGAGTCTTTTGAAAACTCAGATTCTCTTGACTCCTGAAGGGAATACACATGCTTTTTACTTTTCAATCCTCCATCCATTTTCCACACTGCTTCAAAAATATTTGTAGCCAAGTAAGTATAAATCTTTGTCTTTTGTAGATACAGACAATCACCACAACCCTTGTTGTAGATTATTAAAGTACTTGGAAGAATAAAGTCCCTTATAGCAATTAAAATGGTTTGATTGGAGTTAACCTCACAGGAAATTGTTGTTAGAGCCATTTGAAGTCTATCAGCATCTGATCTTCAAGGTCATCTACTCTAGAGGAATCTGACTTACTCAGTGGAACTTATAACAAATGCGTTTTGGGAGAAAAAAGAATAGTTTCAAGAGTTCACTTTGTTTTGTTTTAGATTTATTGTATCCATCAGTGGATGTCTTCTATATCTCACCATTCTTGCAATGGAAATACAGAAGTGAACAAAAATAAACCCCCCTAGGTTTCATCAAACACACATTCTGGGGAGTAAAGTGATAAATCCACAAAACCCAGGTCTATGGAGTCATAAGGACTGTGAAGACAGCAAAGAAAATGTAGACTAAGACAGAAGAGAGAATGTGTGTTCTCTTGATAGAATCGGTGGATGGTGAATGCTTCTCTTTTAGGATTAAGGGAATAAAAAAACCCATGAGGAATCTTTAGGATAAGAGAGTTATAGGCAGAGGAAATCATGAGTGCTAAAGTCTTGAGTCAGAAGAGTTTTTGTCTCTTCAAGGAAGAGCCAGAAGTGGGCAGCTGCAGTGAAGTGAGACGCAGGGAGCCATAGGCAAAGTCAGTTTTGGTGTGAAACTAACACAGTGTAAGCTTCAAGATTTTCTTGTCTTTAAAAAGACCTCCCCATGCCTCAACTGTAGGAGCCTCAGGTTCATGAATCTTGGGTCGTAGGGAAGATTTTGGAGAAGTAGTCTATCATAAGCATCTCATAGCGTAGAACCACTGTTTTATTCTGAATCTGATGGGAAGCCATTCAGGTGCTATGATCCTATGACAGAAATACTATAATATCAGTGGAGTTTTCAAAGAATCACGTTGTGTGTGTTGTGGAGAATAAATTGAAGTGCAGTAAAGGTAGAAGCAGGGAAACCAAGTAAAATGCCAATTCCATCAAGAGACAGGGTGGCTTGAAGTGAGTCCTAGAGATGGAGTCTTTGATGTTACGGATACGTTGCATTTCTCTTTCCTGCCAGACCTGCCAGAGTTTCCAAAAATTATGTGCAGTGTGAAAAAAGAGTGAAGTCAAGGATTATCTCTAAATTTAGGCTGAGAAACAGGAGGAATGAAGTATTCATTTATTGACACAGGGAAGACTGTGGAGGAGCAGATTTAGATGTGAGAGTCTAAAAGAATCTGCTTTGAATGGGTGAAATTTGAGATGCTAATTACATATCCAGGTTGTGCTTGTAAGTGGGCAGCTGGATACATGAGGTCAGAGCTAAAGGAACATCTATGTCTAGAGACAGAATTTTAGGAAATGCCAGAAAATTAATTGATGCAAAGGCATCCATAATTAATGGATAAGTTCACCTGGAGGGCTTCCCCCTAGTCTGGAGGGTCATTGCTGGGACCTCCACAGACAGAGCAAACAGTGAGGTGGGAGGGCAGCCTTGGGAAAAGAGTTTCCCAAAAGGCAAGTGTGTGAGTGATTCTGGAACCATGAAAAGGACAGTCACATAAAATGCTACTAATTGGTGAAGCAAAATAGGAATTTCAGACCTGAAATTGACCATCAATTAATGAGATTTAATAATTAATTATTATTAATTATTATTAATCAATGTGTAGATAAGCAGAGAAATTTATTAAATGAAGAAATCATTAATTTTCTGTTTTTATGGAGATCTAAGGTTGAATATAATGCCATGGCTTCATGAGAGAAAGGAATAAGTGAAAATGTCTTTTAAGTGTTTTTATTTAAAACAAAACATTTCCAGACAAATGGGATAGCTCCTGGGGTGGAATCAAGATCTCTTTTTTAAAGTTGATGGCATTATAGTATGTGTATTTGCAGATGGAAATAATCTGAGAGACAAGTAGAAACTGATTCAATAGGAAAGAAAGAGCTGAACTGTAGGAGCCTCATCCCCAAGCATGTTGGAGAGGGTTAGATGGAGGATACCCATGGGAAGTCTGGTTTCATGAACATGGGCAGACAGAGTGCCTGAGACTCAGGAGACTGGAGGGCAGGTAGACCCAGCGTGTGGCAATTGTCTTTGGATTATTTCACTTTTCTAAGTGAGATAGAAAATAGGAAAAAAGCTCATAAACAGATATGGAAGAGTTAAAGATTAAAAAAAGTTTGAAGAGAGAAAATATGTGGAATTGTTCAGTGGAATGAGTAGTGAATTGATCAGAAAAAATGTGGGAAAGTTGACTTGGCAGTTTTAATGGTTCATTTGAGGTTTGAAGTTAAAAATATGAAGTAAGACCAGAGAGTAAAGGGTGTGTTGTTTTCTAAGTCTGATCAGCTGCTCAGGAGCAGATATGAGCAGGCAGATAGTTGGAATTCCCTAGCGTTGGAGGTTTCTAAGCAAGTCCGCTGGAGAGAATGGCATGCTAGGTGACAGCAATTTGTTAATGGTAGAGCAGAGAATAGGGAGGGCAGAGTGGACGTGAAATATCCAGACCGGGAATAGCAAAAAAGGAAACAGAATCAATTGACAGAGGTCCAAGTTGGGTCAAAGAAGAGAGTCAGTAGGAAAAGGTAATCAGAGCAGTGCTTATCATCCATACAGGAAGAAATGCTAGTGTGATAATGGCACTTGTGATTTAATAAAAAAACTGTTAGGAGAAAAAGATGACTAGCAAGTTGGGGGACTCTACGTCTATACTAAATATAATCCATTTTGGCTAAAATGGAAAAAGTTGGGGGCAGGGAGTCAAACTAGGAAAAGTTATACTAGCATTTAAACAACTGTTTTCAAATCAAAAGCTAACAATTATGTTTTCTAAGATTCTATCTCTCTTCTTTCTCAAGGCTACAAAGTCTTACACATGAGGTTTTCCAATGGCGCCAACATTTTGGATCTCACTATTATAAGAAATAGCTTACATATTGTACATATCTATCACATTTTGTTTTTTCAAATCAAATATCAAGTTTTATATGACCTTAAATTGAAAGATTTGGAACAAAAATGTGATATTATTTTTATCTTAGAAAAATTGCATAGAAATATAGTGATGTTATAAATGTAGTTTTAGCAACTGACACAAACGAGTCAACATTTTGTCCAAACATCCATTTGTTACTAGCTGCCTTTGTGATAATTTGTGGGGAGATGATAATTTCAAATATTTTTGTTACATAATGGAAGAGCATTTGGTTTTGAATAATACCATTCTGTTTTCTCTCTGCTTATCTACACATTTTTATTTTAGTTTTTCTGAGTATTAAAATGGTCCTTAGAAGTAGAAAATGGTTTAAAATCTTCATTACATAGTATACAAATGAATGTCACTTTATTTGCATAGAACATGAATTTTACATGTTTCTTGTGTATTTTGTCATTTATGTTGTGAATTTTTGCTACTCCTGTTCAGAGATAGGAAGCCTTGTGATTTCAAAACATTTTAATCATATCTTTTAAGAAAAAACATAAATATGAAATTGGAAAACTTTTATATTCACTAATAATTTTACTCTCAGAACATCCTCCACAATTACATTAATGAAGGCATGTAATTAAAGGGCTAAATCTGACCTGCAGTGATTGGGAGTATTGAGGGGCTGAAATGAGCTCCTGTAGTATCGAGCTTTGGACACACTGTCCTGGGTGGGTGGAGGCAGCTGACCTTCCTCTGAAATATTTGGAGAGAGTTAAGAAACTTCAGTTTACTCTTATCCCAGAATTATTTTATTTCTCATAAGAGAAGAAAAGTTGAGCATTAAATATATTTGGGAGATCAAACAGGAATGTTAAACTCTAAAACTAAGATTTAAGTTATAATTTATGGAATTCTGTTTTTTCTTTTTCTTTTCGGAATTCTGTTTCATCTGTTTTTCTGACATGTTAAAAACCTGTTTTGAATCATTCACAACACCATTTTTTCTCCATTAAACAATATTAACGTTTAGATAACTTGCTACAAGTGAATCTTTGAAAAACTTTTTTTGTTGAAATGCATACTTGAATTTCTGCAAGTCAGTTATCATCAGTACTCAGAAGGTAAGCTCCATGAGGGCGGATATTTAAATTTATTTATGCATTGTTGCTTTTCAACATCTAGAATTACATGCCTGACACACAGTAGAAATTTGATCAATATTTTTTGAATGGGCTCGGCACCTGTGGCTCAAGCAGCTAAGGCGCCAGCCACATACACCTGAGCTGGCGGGTTCAAATCCAGCCCGGGCCCACCAAACAACAATGATGGCTGCAACCAAAAAATAGCTGGGCGTTGTGGTGGGCGCCTGTGGTCCCAGCTACTTGGGAGGTGGAGGCAGGAGACTCACTTGAGCCCAGGAATTGGAGGTTGCTGTGAGCTGTGATGCCACAGCACTCTACCCAGAGGGACAGGTTGAGGCTCTGTCTCAAAAAAGAAAAAAATATATATTTTTTGAAGGACCACATGAATAAATTGAAGATTCACAACTAAAAAATGTTTATACTCATTCACTTTTAGCAGCTTGCAGAAGTGAGTAGACGTCGTCTTACGTGTGTGCGTGTGGGTATTTGTAACACAGAGCTTTGCAGGCATTTACCTATTTAGGTGTCTTTATTATGCTTTGGTCTCACAGGAGTTGGTAAACTTAAAACTCTAAACTGGGTTGCCATGGAAGTGAAGACAAATGAAATAACTGTAAATACTTTAAAAATCTTAAATTACTCTATTTTACCACTAGTTGTTTTTATTTATGTGTAATTTTGTTGGTATAATGATTTTTTAAGCAAATTTAGATGTAGAGGTAGATTCAGAGTGTTAATCTTTGAATACATTGCATTTTATACAAGGGCTGTTAGTTAAAGAAATACAAAATGTCAATAAAACCTCATGAAGAGCAAAACATTTGGGAAGCAATAGTGAGCCATTGTTTTATAAGAATTTATTTTTTCAGATAGATTTCGTTCTTATCTTTATTTTTTTAATTAAAGACTTTTCAACATGGATGGAAGTGGAACACATTCTTAGTAAAGCATCACAAGAATGGAGAAGCATGAATCCTTTGTACTCAATTTTGATACAAAGACAATGACAAGGGGAGGGGTGAGCAGAGAGAGGAAGAAGGAGGAGTGGGGAAGGGATTAGCAGAAAGAGAGGAGCGGGGTGGGGTCTTGGTGTGTGCCACACCTTTTGGGGACAAGACAGGATTATAAGAGGGACTTTACCTAACAAATGCAATCAGTGAAACCTGGTTTCTTATACCCTCAATGAATCCCCAACAATAAATTAAAAAATAATAATAAAAATAAATAAATATTGTTCCCAGGAAAATTAAAAAAAAATAAGACTTTCATTGTAAACTTCATTGAAAAACTTTCATAAAATAATCAATTGTTTGCATATACGCCCTGTTCAGATGTGGCTATGTATAAGACATAACTGCTACATTATTAAAATAAAAATACAACAACAACAACAAAACGCCAACATATTTTTTTTTAATTCTACAATATCATTAGTAAAAAAATGCAGGAAAGTCTTCCTCCAATCTTCCTTATCAATCTAGAAAATAGAATCTCTAATGCTTGCATATCTTATTCTGTATCACTTTTGAATGGTCTCTGAGTAAAGTTTACTGTCTTCAAGTTTTTGTAAATTTAGCGATTTTTTTTTTCCCTCCACAGGGTGAGTTCCTTGGGATAGGGATTTTTAGAGACATTCTGCTTTGAAAATTTGTTTCAATTAGGAAGATTGCATAAAGTTATATAAAGCCTTTCCAAAGGGACAATGCTCTTTCTCTTTTGATAAAATGCAAACTTTAAGAAAGAGAACAATTTAGGAAGGCAGGAGAGGCTTTAATAAAGAACTCTTTATTTGAGGAGGATAGACCGGGAGATGGAGAGATTGAAAGGCGGCTTTCCGGAAGGCATGTTAAGATAGACAGCAGGGCTAACAGGTGACACTCCTGAGAGTACACGAAATTAGTAGCACTGCAGCCTGTGGTAGGGAGGGAAGGGGAGCAAGAAAGGTAATGTCTGGAGCTGGGAAAGATAAATGTTAGACTGAGTAGGGAGTTACTGTACTGAGCATGCTCACTTACATGGGAAAATGACTCAGCCACTGAACGCAGGGACATTCTAAGTTGTCTGTATTGGAAATAATCATAAGGTTCACTTGCCAGCACCAAATGGGAAATCACTGTACGAGAACAAATATACTTGCAGTGTTCAAGTTTTATTATTACAGATCAGTGCTTAATCTTTTATTGTTAAACACTTCATTACTGAAAAATAAGGAGATTACAAAAGATGTTATGTCATGGTTAGGTTTACAGAAAGGAAAAGCTGCTTTTCCTATTTCCCTTGAGAAGATCCCTATTTTAATGGGAAAACGTATTTAACAAAATCCATGTTATGTTGATACATCAAGTAGCTTTTATTCTACTTTATGAAAGGTGTTAAATTTTTTAAAATGGATTTTGTGACAAAATTAAATTTCCATCTACTTGAGGGGAATTTTCCTTTTAAGTCCTTCGTCATTGCAAACACTAAGAAATTGTAGCTGTATGTGATTACTGGGTATGGTCATTATAAAGCATTAGAAAACAACTTTCAAATCAGTTTCAGTTTTAGTATGGAAAAGCATTTTAAAAAGCCATAATAGTGAATTTGAACAGTTTCTATAGATTAGCATTAAATGCCTCTATAGCAGAAGTTATGTTCTTCAGAATAATGTAAAGAGGTTTATTTTGAGCTGAACATACATGACCATCACCAGGAGAGCCATGCCCAGGAAGCCTTGAACCACTGGGCCTGCTGGTCAACTGGTTGACAATTTGGTTTTACATGTTTTAGGGAGACAGGAATGACTCCTAAAGTCATAAATCAGCACAAGGCAGGCTCACACTGGGTTGGCCTGAAACAGCAGGAAATCACCAAGCTGGAGAGTCCGGATGACAGGTGCATTTAGAGATTCTTTGATTTGTAATTAACTAAAGAAATGAAGCTTATCTAAAGGCCTGGAAGATTTTTGGTTAAGATAAGGCAATCTGCTTATTATATTATAGACAAGCCACAAAACATATGCCCAGACTCGGGTGATCTGTCAAGTAGACTGATGAACTACAAATGCAGTTTAACCTGTGTCTTATATGGCCTTAAGCTTGTTAAGGATTTTGTAACTTATTTCCACAAAAATAAAAGAAAAAAGAAAACACCAGTGAGGAAAGGGGCATGGCCAGGCATCTCTAACCTCTCATCCCACGCTCAGCTATTCAGCTGTAGGATATTTCTGAGGTGCCCTTGGCCAAGAAGGGGTCCATTCAGTCAACTGGTAGGCTGAAGATTTTATGTAAGTTCACAGGTTGATGTTTTTGAATAAATTAACATGAGGCAAAATACAAAAAAGTAGAAAAGAAATCAAGACCCTAGTGAGCTCTCTGTTTAAAATGTGAACATACACGTTTTAGTTCAAGTTTGTGCTTCTACAGTTTCTGTGGAAGAAACATTCTTTGTGAAGAATTAACATATAGGAATGGACGACTGACCCCTAAGGAAGTTGAGTTGTTTTGGTCATTCAAGGCTGAATACTCTACTAGACTGAGAAGCTGATATCCAGGTATCCAGGCAGAGAAACTCAGAGAGAACAGAGGGGAAAAGAGGAGAAGTCAGGAGCAGGAATGACAGGAAGAAAGGGGTGAGAGGGTGGAGGGGAGAGGAGGGTGGGGGAGGCCAGCAGAGGGGAGGCTGGAGGAGAGAAGGCTGGTGGAACCCAATGGAGCTGTGATAGGGAGTTTGGACTTAAGCCTCAGAACCCTAAGAACATTGTAAATAACTGAAGAAGTTTCAGCAAATGTGAAATAATCAAATGAAACACATAAAAAAATAATCACTCTAGTCGAGGGGTGGAGAACAGTATTGGAAGGGAAAGCTTCTGGAAATCTATTTCCCTTGTCCACGATTGAGATGTTACTCTTTGAACTAAGGCGGCTGATACAGGGAGATGTGAATGTAAAGGAAAGCTTTGTAGAAGTTAAAATGAATGGGTCTTGGTCACGATTAGATATAGAAAATCACGAGGACTGTTTAGTAAGGGAAGTTGAAATTGCTGGGTTATACATACTGAAAGGACGGTGGTGCCTTTCATTAGTAGAGGAAAATTAATCTTTCCTACAAAGAGAAGTGGTTCCCCAACTCCCTGAAGCAGCAAAATTCATGCTTTCTTTTAGAAAATAAAAGGAAAATTTTCTCTATTTCCATTCCTAGGAAAGGAGTGAAAAATATTTTCCAATCCTTTTTTTTTTGAAAGGATGGAATTTTCTAGCTGTGCGAATTATCATTTGGCAATTAGTCACTTTTTCCCTAGACTTTTCTCTTAGTAACAGGCATTGGACACTGTTAGGCAGAAATATTTATTCCATAAAGAGCATTTGTCTCAATGAATAAGCCACTTAAATCGAAATAAGCTGGTTTTATCAAGAAATGATGAAGACATTTGGGTAATTAACACTTTATCTCCAGAAGGATTATCATAGGACCAGAAATGTGGGTTCATTCTGCATTCAATGGAAGTTATGCTCGGATAGTAACTAAAACCCATTATATAAAATCATATTATTTTAAGAGGAAAATTGAAGATTAAAATATAACTTTTTTTTTGTCTTTTAAATATTTCTTTTGATGTTCTAAAAATTTTCAAAGACAGCAATGAGCGGTATGCTGAGTCCAAGGTTTTAAGTTATTAAAAGCTACAAGTAACTGATCATTTTCACATTATCCTTCTCTTGCCTTCCGTTCATTTCTTTGATTTACACCTATACACACTCAGACACCTGTACTTATCAACACAGAGACAGTAGTTCTATTTTCGTCTCTAACACACCTAAGAATTTCAAACTGGTGAAATACAATTCACTTGTCACGTTTCAGGGGACAGAGATAAACATGACTGCAGGCCTATGCCTTACGGCAGTTGTATTTTAGTGAATTATAAGTTTTACTTCTTTCTAGATTCATTAATTTAATGTCTGATAGGTTATCGCCACTATGTAGATGAAAAGAAATAAGAGACAAATTCTGTCCCTAAGAGGTGCGTAGACTAATATAGACACATAAATATTAAAATTACTATACAGTGTCATAAAAATAGAATAAAGTAATTAACAAAAGCATGGGATGACAAATGGAAAATAAACAAACTGGTCAGGAAGTGGTGTGAATGCAGGGCTGTACTTAGAGTCGCTGGCAGCTCAGAGCAGAGGCGTGCGGCAACTTGCCCCTGTGTCCATGGGCTGTGAGATGCGTGTTCCATTTGGACAGCAACCAAGGAAAAATCAGTCTGAGTTGTTTATTTCAATTTATCATTTCATTGCTGCCATAGCTTTAGGCGGGAATAGTGGTTTGGTTCACATTCCCATATCTCATTCTTTATCTTTAAGGGCTTCGCTATCTAACCTCACTGTGGCAGATTTTTTACCGTCCAAGGGAGAAGTAGAAAACACCGTACATTGTTCAAAGAGCTGATTCTCGTGATGCTCTCCCTGCCTTCCCTGAAGGTTTGGTACTAGGAATAGAAATGTGTGCACAGTGGTTTCATACTCTGTATTTTAATTTCAGCCATAAATTCATCGTGTACAGAAAGGGAATTTCATGGAGTAAAAAGGATTATAAAATAATAGTCACCACCTACTGAATGACTGCATGGGGCCTGGGATAATACGTACACACACACACACACACACACACACATGCGCGCGCACACATTATAGCCGTGTATTCTCACAGCAAACCGTTGAAGCAGGTAGAATTATTCTAGCTTTGTTTTAAAACTTCGTCTGGGAAAAGTTAACTTCCCCAAGGTCTCATACCTGGTCCAAGGTTAAATCAAGTAAGTCCCTTTTCACTGCAGTCGTCTTTTTATTTCCTTTTTACTTTTTAGGAGAACAAAAATTCTTGTGGAAAATTTATCTTACAGAACTAATGACTATTTAAAAATCAATCATAATGGCTAAAAGTAACATTGAGTAGGGTAAGAATCAGTTTGTCTGCCTTAATGTCTGATAAAACTGGAAAGAAATTGTTTTTGTCTTCAAACGAATTTCTGCTCTGATTAAGGTAACACGCTTTGCCTGCTCTATTGTTTTACATCATGGAAGGAAGGAAACAGTGAGTTGTATTCAAGCCAGAAAAGTCCCAAGGTTGTTGGACCAAAGATTCAAATGTTATTACCTTTCATTTGAATTAGTAGTAAGAAAATTGCTGTTATAAAATGTATGTTTTGCTCTATTTTTGTTCCAATTTATTATGACTTTTCTAAAGTACTTGATTCACATGGTTATGTTAGTCTGAGAATTCTTTTGACTCAGAACAGTACAGTCTACCTTCAAGAACAACATGGAGTTGAATAGGGGGTTGTTTTCTAGATTTTATGCAATAGACTCAGTGAGACACCTGGGACTCTGAGGTAAGATCTTTTATGTTGCCAAAGATTGTTAGAAATTTAAAAGTAGATTTGGCTTCCATAAACAAAATGAACATGAAGAACTCAATATTTGAATTTAGCCTTCTTCCGCAATATGTTATACTTTTTTCTTTTTCCATTTTAGCATTTGAATAGCAAAGTAATTATCTCAAGTCTGTTTTTATGTGTTCTAACATTTCGCAAATGGAAATATATTCAAAGAGGATGGAGGAAGAGGTTGGATTTTTTTTCCCCTACCATGTCCAATTATCTTTGCATTGTTATTGCTCATTATTTCAAAGCAGGCTCAGAGAATCTGAATCTTATTGGCTACCTTTTTAAATTAAACATTTTTATAAACCCAGAAAAGATAATTCTGAATGGAGAGTGTATCAAGAAAATGATCACAGGGGGGTGTGTAAGACTGAAGTGGCTATTCTGCCATGGTCCTTGTTAAGGTGTTTACAAATCATTCCTTTGCTGAAGCACAAGCCTTGTTCCCATTAAAAGAGGTACATTTAATCATGATATTCTGATAATCTGATCATAATTGTTTTAATGAATCATCAATTTCCTAAGACAAAGAGATCCTAGAGAATTTACTTTGGGTGGTTGAATAATTAAAACATGAATCAACTAGTATTTTATGGTATGTTCCCTTGTATTAAAGAGAGATGATTAGGGGGAAAAAGCTAAAATTAATTTTATATGTTGAATATACAATTTCATCATTTACATTAGTGGAATTCAACCTTGAATTTACTGGGGATATTAAAACTTTAGGCCCATTGAAAATCTCCAGAATAAACTACCCTACTTCACCACAATCAATTGAGGCTCCCTGAATTTGTACAAAGTATTGTCCTTCAGACGAACACATCTTCTTTCAATCTGATCAATGTGCAATTTGTTGTGGACTTTGAACTACCATGTTTCCCCCCAAATAAGACCTACCCCCAAAATAAACCCTAGCAGAATTTCTATACATTTGTTAAATATAAGCCCTACCCTGATAATAAGACCTAGTGATGGACCATGCATTTTGGTTTGGAGAGAAGATATCCCCTGAAAATAAGTCCTATAGTGTCTTCTTGAGAAAAAATAAATATAAGATAGTGTCTTATTTTCAGGGAAACACGGTACATGGACTCAGTCCTTATGCTGTTTTCCGCATTGTGTTAGTAAAAGGTTCTTCTTATCTTTACTACCTTCTCCTCAGCCACTAAGGAGAGGAATGTTTTCCCCCTCGCGTCCCACTGTGGTCTATCTGTACCACAGAGAAAGCTCACATTACTATGTTGTGACTCTCTTCTGTTTATCAGATCAATTCTTCTGCTTAATCTGAAAGTTTCTTGACAGGTAGAGTCTGGATATATGTAGTATTTGTATGATAGTGTCTAGCAAATGGCTCTTTTTTGGTTATTTAAATGATGAGATTCAGCGTTGGTCATTTCACATAAAGTGAATAAATTGAAACACGTACCACTCAATGTATTTTTAAAAATAATATCTCCATATAGCCACTACCTAGATCAAATGATAGAATCTTGTTAGCATTCTAGAAGCTTCCTATGTTAAGATATTTATATTCTACACCTAGTAAATTTTACATGTACCCTTGTAAGATGCACGCAGGTGTGGTCCTGCCAATTACTCCCCCCTCCCTCTCCCTTTTCCCCTTCTTCTTGGGCTATAATTGGGTTATAGCTTTCATAAGAAAGCTATAAATTGGTTTCATAGTAAGACTGAGTACATTGGATACTTTTTCTTCCATTCTTGAGATACTTTGCTAAGAAGAATATGTTCCAGCTCCA